>APFE030433389.1:0-54481 GCA_000404065.3 Pinus taeda | reverse complement strand
AAACATTGGATCAGTTTCTAAAACTAACAAGAATCCAATGCCTTATATTATCTTCGATCTTGTACACACACTGGATCGGTTTCCAAACTTGACAAGCACCCATTGCCTTCTCTTCTCTTCAAGAAATAAGGGAATTTGGAGACTAAACTTCCTCCTCCCTAAATATCAACAAGGGAATCCATATATTAAACCACCTCAACCCTCAATATCAACAAGGGAACGCAAATACTAAACCGCCTTAACCCTCTATCAACAAGGGAATCTAGAGACTAAAATTCCTCAACCATCAATATCAACAATAATGGCTTAGACAATCCCATACCTGCTTGTCCCATCACATTATACGACATATCCACATACACAATATAAAATACAACACATACACCTACACCCGATGTAGAACACCACACATATACCTAGACTTGTTTTACAGCAAAATACATATACATACACATAATAAAACACAACTATACACATGCCATGACACAATGGCTACAAAATACACATAACACAGTACCACATATACACAAGAAAACATTTAGAACATGTACATAGTACCACATGTTCAACAATACCACATGTACAACATGTACACAACACCACATGTAAACAACATCACATATACAACATGTACATAACACAACCTACACAATGTGCACACATCACCACATGCACACAAAACCACATGTAGAACATGTACACATTACCACATGCACACAACACCACATGTACACAACACCACATGCACAATACCACATGTACGTGACACCACCTACACAATGTGTAAATAGCACCACATGCACACAACACCACATGTACAACATGTACACAACACCACATGCACTCAACACCATATGTACAACATGTACACAACACCATATGTAAACCATGTACGCAACAAGAATACTACACATCCAGAATCCAAATTTTCTCTACCAAGCAACCTTGCTTCTAGTGTCTTTCCACTATGCATGCTTGTCCTAGCATGATGCAAAACACACTACTTTCATTCCGCTAATGTATCCTTTAGCATTACCTGCCATAGCATGAACATAGGCATATTATAAACACATAATATTAACTCATATCGGCATGTTACTAACCTCATAAATCTGTTGGGGCTACTCTTCCCACTTTATTCCTCATAAAACGAAGAACCTCTTCAAGGCCATTCACCTTCATAAGCAATTATTCATCCACAAGAATGTCCACTGACAACACTGTCAGACAATGACATACATACATACATACATACATATAAACAATAGCATAAGACAACCGTGATCCCTGACAAATATATCTTACAATGACATACATACATACATTAATACATAAATATACATCAACATAATCATGATCACAACATAATTACAAGATATCATAAGGTCAAGGTTAAGAGAACTCCCTTTATCCATGCGCAACATGCACAACATTGGGAATAATTGTTCCCAACTTAGCCAAGGCATCTGATACCTCAAATCCATTCACTTTAGCTTTCTTATTATCTTTCTCATGACTGTCCTCCATGATTATCCATTTACACCAATGGACCTAACGAATCCAATTGAATGTCATATTATTGCCTTTAAATGCCCTTACGCATGCACCGAGCTTCATCTTGATCCTACATTACGTGTTGGGTTTCATTTAGCTCTCCCTGAGCTACATTAACTTTCCTCTTCCCAAACCAATTCCCAAGACCCTCAAGACATAAATGACAAGAAAAAGAAGGGAACAGAAAGAAAACCATGAAAAACCAAAATCAATACAATACCACAAACAAAGTGGAATGACCATACACCAAACATAAAAAAAAACTTCAAATCATGTGAAAACAAATCACAAAAGAGTGAAAGCAAAAAAGTAGAAACAAGCAGCATGACTCAACCACATAGCTTCCCAACGCTTCCAAAGGAAATTTCAACTAGAACCTTCTCCAATATTTCATGGCATACTCCTTTTCCATGTGATCCCTTGCATCATACTTCCATAAACACATAATTTTCAATGTATAAATAATTATAACAAAATATCGATTATCGTACCTTGCTATGCAATGTACACTGCCTTGTAACTAAACACATACATATATCATCTCCCAAAGGACTCCAATTCCTTGATGAATCTAGCCATAACTAGAAAACAACTGCTATACTTGCCAAATATATGTTCATGAATATAGCACATATCCACATAATGTCAAACAAAATCAAGGTTAAGAAGACTTACTGTATTCATGCAAATCATTCATTCATTTGGAATTGTTGTTTCCAAACATAGTCAAAGGAATTCTCACCCAATTACTTTCTTTTACCTTTTTCCTTGCTATAATTGAGTCTTATTAGGTGCTATCACATCACCCAACTATTCATTATGTAAAAAAATTAATTGTTACCTTGTCATGTTAATACCAAGCATGTTTCCATGCAATGTTCAAACTTGTCAGCTACATGTTCCAAAGATCAAGATGTTAGGTCTATTAATTTGAAATCATCCTTTACCAAGACTAACAACCATGTCATAATCAACTTACAATAATTAGTCATAATACTACAATTAGCACCTAGTTGCACTCAAGTGTGTATCAACTCAATGTATCTCAGGGGAGGCTATCACATATGGACAATCAGTCTATATTAGTACGACACAATACCATAAGGATATAAAATCATCATGAATATTGTAACCATAACCATATGCACAATCCAATCAAATTAGCACGAGACATATAACATCAATATCTTAAATTAAATGACCATAATAATCATGTGTATGGCTGCAATGCATGTAACAACAATTAACTACCATACATGACTATTTGATGCATGTGCATATCACTGCACTGATTAAATAGTATCTCTCATGCATGAACTCACGACAATAATAGAATGATAGGCATTCATATAACCATAATGCATATAACAACCATTAACCATCATACTTGCATACCAAGCATAAAAACTTGTATTATGATCTACTCTTACCCCGAGGTCTAGTGCTACAACCTTGCTCTGATAATTTACATCTGCTCCTCCATCTCAGCCAACATATAAACATCATAACATATCAACAAAATCATTATGACATAAAATTCATAATCAACACCATGGTCCATGTCTGACCCACTAGGCATGCATAACCATATACATTTAGCCCATCTAGTCCAATTGTTTGAACCATGATTTGATACCACCCTATAAATAGCCCCTATAACATTTACCTAATTTCACTAGCTAGCCAAGGTAAACATGAGATGAAGAGTTATTATGACATGGACCGACCTCCAAGCTTTAGTTATGGAAGTGGGGACGGTTACCCACCATTTTATGGGTAACATCCCTAGGAGAATTTATTTATTTAATTATATATATATATATATATATTATATATATATATATATTATTATGGAAGATGGTCCTCAACCAGCAACCAACAACCCTTTGTAGCAACCATCTAGCTCATTATGCCATTTATTCAGCACTTGAGCTAGCCATGTGGTCCCTTGCCCATTTTCCCTGATCGTATGTTTGAAAGTGGTCCTCTCGAACCTAAAAGTATGCCTTGTCATTTGGAAATTGAGTATTGTAGTTTGCTTATCACGGACACTTCTGGCATGGATTAATTGGGGGATTCAACATAAAGAATGGGCTCGGTCTATGCTCTTGTCCGTGAGACCTTTTAGGCATTAACCTTGGGTTCTAGTCTAGTGCGATCTCTTTTACTAACCATTTGGCCCTCAGGATGGTATTTAAGGGGAAACCCTAATTTTGGTCGTGTGGTCCCACTCCCATATATGCTATATTACGTTATTTCCATTCATTAATACCCATTCATAATTTCTGCTACCTAGGTCCACATTCCTCCACTGGGTCTAGGGTTAGTAAGCCCCTTCCCCCTTCCCACACCTTGGTTGATTACTTGGAATGAAGCCCAAATGTTGATGCAGCTAAAAAGAAAATTAAAACCATACATGTCCACATTCAATAGGGAAATGTATGACAAAATGCAAAAGATGGCCGGGAAAAACATGTTTAGCCATGGGAAAAAGCCAATGCATGATCTCTACCCCATCATCATGGCCATCACCCTGGTTCCTATAGGTTCTATGACCATCCGTCATCATATAAGAACCCATTGTTGTCCCAACCCCTGGTGGGAAATGAACCACCCCACCTTAAAAGGGGGTATTCATTGCTATATCTTATACATCATGCTCTCCCCCCTTGATCCCTAATCAATTAATTAAATAAAATCATAAAAAGTAAAAATACATATAAAGAAGGGCAGAAAAATCAAGGCCACGACACTTCATGTACAACAATTTCTCTCTCCTATGCATTATAAACGCAAATGTGGGCTTCCCTCTTATTATCTACAATTGTACCCCAACATGTTACCCAGGGCTACCCCTTTTCATCCCTTACATCATTCACCTATCTATCACATGCCACCACCTTTTGAAGGATGAACTATGACTATATCATCCCCTTTATAAGTATAAACCACCTAATAGGATTATTGGTTAACCCTATTTGGAGTTTAGGAGACATTAACACATCCTGAAGCCCATTATGGAAGGGTAGGACAATATGAAGTCTACACTTATGGTCCAGGATTAGGTAAGCTCATTTACTTGATTTTTCTAATTACTTGTTGTATTGGAAGTCTAGTGGACGCATTGGATCTTATGAAGGATTACATATGGTTTCCATGTGGGGTTTGGTGTCCCTATACGGGGTCCTAATTCTCAATAGCACTGCATTGGCACATGTAGGGTGAGCATTGAGAACGATGGGCCTCCATAGTAGCAGATTTCACTCCATGGATCCCTACATCCATTCATATATTTCTTGTGGTTCACTTATTGGATGCGTAGCATGCACCTGATCCATCATGCCAAGCCTACCCTAGATCTACACCATACATTTTTTAGATGATCTAGGACTTCCATGATGATGTGGCATCATTTACATCATTAGCCTATCCCTTTCATATGATCTACATGAATCTTCGATTTGTTTGGAGACCCATGAGGACACTTGTGTGCCCCCACATGTCATTTGGAGCACCACATGTTATTACAAGGGGACAACCCCTTGTCTATTGCTTTTGAGGGTCCTATTCTTAATTGTGGCACCCATAGACCTCATTAGGCCTCTTAGAGGTCCCTATGACATACATAGATTATTATTTGACCTCTTGAGAGGCTTAGTTTTTCATTTATGATCTAGTTTGGTGAGATTGTCACCAAAAGTTGAATTATTAGAACATTATTTTATTTTTGGGGCTTATGTAGGCCAAGGAGGCTAATTCGTAATCTTAATTTGTGTATAAGTACAAGTGATATGAGCTCATTTTCTCATCATCACTTCGGTTTGGATCTCTTATCTCTCTTGAGATTTTCACACTTTTTCTAGTGGATGAATTGAAGCCTTATGGATGAGTTTTGATGGGTCATTATATCTATTGGGAAGAACCACGAAAAGTTATGTAATATCGTGTTAGGATTTATGTAGCAGTGGATCTTGATAAGGGACTCTCAACAAGAATAATATCTAGCTATATAATTGGACTTGTTATTAAGAAGTGGATTATGATCAACTACCATTTAAATGTAAGAACTTTCATGAATATGGACATTTTTCCTAAACATGTGCAAAAGAAAAATAAATCTATAAAAGTAATGAGGAAGGAGAAAAATGACAACAAGAAAAAATAAGAAAGGGTTTCCCCCAACAAAATATAAGGGTATAGGTTGGAAATGGATTAGGACCTAAAGGCCCTGCCTCTCCAAAAAATCAGTTACCAAAGGTGAATAATTCTCCTCTAGCAAGAACAAATATTTGGCAGAGAACAAATTTGATACCCTCAATCACATAGATGAAGAAGGGGAAATCCCTGATCCACTTCACCAAGAGATCCAGTAGTCAAATTCCAATGCGTGGGTTATGAGGGTCAAAATGACACGCTTTCCCTCGAACTCCCAATGGTTTACGTTTTCAAGAACTATATGACATGTTTCCTCTCAATAACCATAGTATTTGTTGTCACTTCCACACCAATTAGTCCTCTACACTCAACTAAGTAGGGTAGCTATCATATTGACTTTATATTTTGTTGTTTCTTCATTATATACCCGAAAGGGTTTGCAACCTGTCTGAGGTAAAATCTCATATTTTTCCGTTTGTCTCACTCTATCTTTTGCAAATTGACCGGGGGCTTGTAATATATTATTTTTCTTAATTTAATTTGTTTACTCTATCTTCTAAGGTGTGTTCGCTTTGTTTCCAAATCAGTGATTCCTTTTCCCACTTGATCCAAATTAGATCATCATAAAATTTCACATCTATTTTGGGGCGTCCTAGCTCGGAAAATTGGAGGAATTACCATGCGTGGCCCATTTTAGTGGAAGGTCTTAATTTGGAAAATGGGCATTGAGAAGCTTTTTAAGTCGTTGTTTATTTCAACTTAGTTAAAAGTGAACAAAGAATGAATATATTTTCCTCATAAGAAGACGAAACTTCTATGGTATATACATTTTTAGGTATTAGAGAAAGTGGGAGATAAATCCTACATACTCAGTCTATCTCTATACACATGTTTATGCAATAGTGAATGTGGAGAATTTGGAAGTCTATGATCTTTCCATGTCAGATCACTAGGAGGACGAGGTCCTACCTACGATATAAGAATCAACACCAAATGCTTGAGTAGAGTCAGAAGAAGATAGTTTTTCACAAGAAGTTTAGAACGGAAAGATAGGGGCAACATGACCTTTGGTAGATTGGGTTGAAAGGACAAATTTTAGGGAAAGAAAAATGACATTTTCGGGAGAAGGTAGAGGAAAATGTTCCTCACCTTATTTAGTAAACATTTTTGGGATCACAAGATTTCCCTCAGTGAGAAGGTATGATTTGGATTGGATCATCATATAGTTTGTCATCTCTCTTGGTAACTTATGGGTGGAAAAGTTGGAGGAATTAGAATGCAAGGAATATTTTAGTGATAAAGGGGTCTGTAAACTTTCATAATAATTTTTAGGAATAAAACTTGTTTTTGGGTGTTGCAACATTCAAAACATGCACCTCCACTATGTTTGTTTATCTACACATCAACACCTTCCCAACGATGTGAACATCAACTTAATCAGAGCTCATGTGTGAAAGTTATGTCTGCTATAATTTAACCACCATGGTACATGTAGATGCCACATAAACCCCCATTTTTTAAGTGTTTATTAAAATAATTTACTGAAGTGTTATAAAACCTAAACCTTGAGCCCTCAGAATTTTAGAACATTTTAATGCCTAAACCCTAAACCCGTAACATTTTATAACATTTTAAAAAGAATTTTGTAACTTGTTTTAAGTGGTTAATAAAAGCATTTACTAAAGTGTTATAAATCGAAAACACTAAACCCTAATCCGTAAACACACACTAAACCCTAATCATTTTATAACATTTTGAAAAACATTTTACATAACTTTTTTCAAGTGTTTATTAAAAATATTTACTAAAGTGTTATAAACCCTAAACCCTAAACCATAAGAATTTTATAACATATTAACAGGTGTTTTTAACTTTTGTTTAAGTGTTTATTAAAAGAATTTATGAAAATATTATAAACGATAAATCCTAAAACCTCAATGCTAAACCCTAAACCCCAAACCCCAAAATGTAAACCCTAAACCCTAGGCATTTTATAACCTTTTAAAAAGTGTTTTGTAACTTTTATTTTATCTTTTATTAAAATAATTTAATAAACTATTATAAACCCTAAGCCCTACACCCTAAACCGTAAACCCTCAGCGTTTTATAGTATTTTAAAAAGAATTTGTAATTTTCTTTGAAGTGTTTATTAAAATCACTCACTAAAGTGCTATAAACCCTATACCCTAAACCCCAAATGCTAAGCCATAAATCCTAAACCTGAATCTTTTTAAAAACATTTTAAGAAGCGTTATAAACCATAAACCCCAAACCCCAAACCCTAAGGCCTAAGGATTATATAAAATTTTAAAAAACGTTTTGTAACTTTTATTTAAGTCATTATTAAAACCATTTACTAACATTCTATAAACCCTAAACCCTAAAACCTCAACCCCAAACCTTAAACCCTAATCCCTAAACCATAAACCCTAACCATTTTACAACATTTTAAAAATTGTTTTGTAACATTTGTTTAAGTGTTTATTAAATAATTTGTTAAATAATTATAAAGCATAATATATAGACCCTAAACCCCACACCCCCCAACCCTAAACCCTAAGAATTTTGTAACATTATAAACCCACAAGCGTTCTTCAATTTTTTTAAAGTGTTTATTAAAAGAATTTACTAAAGTTTTATAAAACCTAAACACTAAGCATTTTATTACATTTTAACAGGAATTTTGTAACTTTTTAAAACCCTAAACCCTATAGCCTAAGAATTTTATAACATTTTAAACACGAAACCCTAAGAATTTTATAACATTTAGTAATTCTTTTGTAACTTTTTTTAGTGTTTATTGAAATCATTTATAAAGTGATGTAAACCCTAAAACCTAACAATTCTATAAAATTTTAACAAGCATTAGGTAACTTTTATTAAAGTGTTTATTAAAAAATTTACTAAATTGTCCCTAAACCCTAAACCCTAAGAATTTTATAACATTTTGACAAGTCTTTTGTAATTTTTTCTTATTAAAGAATTCACTATATTATTATAAACTGTAAACCCTAATCCCTAAACCCTAAGCATTTTATAAAATTTTAAACCCTAAACCCCAAACTCTAAACTCCGAACCCTAAACCGTATACCTATACACTAAACCCTAAATCTTAAGCATTTCATAACATTTTAAAAAGTGTTTTGTAACTTTTATTAAGTGTTTATTAAAGGCATTTATTGAAGTGTTATAAATCCTTAACCATAAATGCTAAGAATTTTATAACATTTTAAAAAGCATTTTGTAAATTTTTTTAAGTGTTTATTAAAAGAATTTACATAGCGTTATAAACACTAAACACTAAACCCTAAACCCTAAGTATTTTATAACATTTTAACAAGTGTTTTGTAACATTTTTTTTAATTTCCTTTTAAAAGGATTTACTAAAGTGGTATAAATCCCAAACCCTAAACCCTAAACGCTAACCCTAAACCTTAAGCATTTTATAACATTTTAAAAAGCCTTTTGTGACTTTTTTTGAGTGTTTCTCTAAAGTATTTGCTAAAGTGTTTTAAACCCTAATTATTTTATAGCATTTTAGCAAGCGTTTTGTAACATTTACTTAAATGTTTATTAAAATAATTTACTGAAGTTTTATGAACCTCTAAACCCTAAGCCCTAAATGCTTAACCATAAACCCTTAAACCCCCAACCCTAAACCCTCAACACTAAGAATTTTATAACCTTTTAAAAAGTGTTTTGTAACTTTTATGTAAGTGTTTATTAAAAGAATTTAATAAAGTGTTACAAACCCTAAACCCTAAAACCTAAAATCTTGACCCTAAACCCTAAATCCTATGTATTTTATAACATTTTAAAGAGTTTGTTGTAACTTTTATCTATGTTTTTATTAAAAATTTTTACTAAAGTGTTATAATCCCTAAATGGTAAACCAAAAACCCTAAGCACTTCATAACATGTTAAAATTTGTTTGTAACTTCATTTATGTGTTTATTAAAAGAATTTTCTAAACTGTTATAAACCCTAAAACCTAAACCCTGTCCATTTTAAAACATTTTAAAAAGTTTTTTTTAACTTTTATTTAGGTGTTTATTAAACTAATTTATGAAAGTCTTATAAAACCTAACCGCTAAACCACAAACCTAAACCCTAAACCCTAAAACCGAAGCATTTTATAACATTTTAAAATGTGTTTTGTGACTTTTATTTAAGTGTTTATTAATGGAATTTACTAAAGTGTGATAAACCCTACACATGAAACCCTCAATCCAAAACCCGAAACCCTAATCAGAAAAGCCTTTACTAAAGTGTTATAAACCCCAAACATAAACCCTAAACCCTAAGCATTATATAACATTTTAACAAGAATTTTGTAAATTTTTTTAAAGTTTTTGTTGAAAGTATTTACTAAACAGTCCTAAGCCCTAAACCCTAAGCATTTTATAAACCATAAACCCTAAAACCTAAAATCTAAACCCTAATCCTTTTATAAAAATTTTAAAACCTAAAACCTAAACCTTAAACCCTAAACCCTGAACATTTTATAACATTTTAAAAATTGTTTTGTAACTTTTTTCCTAGTGTTTATTAAAAGCATTTACTGAAGTTTTTTAAGCCCTAGACCCTAAACCTTAAGCATTTTATAACATTTTAGCAAGTGTTTTGTAACTTTTTTTTTGTTTTTATTAAAAGCATTTACTAACATCTTATAAACCCTAAACACTCAACTCTAAACCCTAATAATTTTATTACATTTTAAACCCTAAACCCTAAAGCATGACCATTTTATAACATTTTAAAAAGTGTTTTGTAACTTTTTTTCAAGTGTTTATTAAAAGCATTTACATAAGTGTTTTAAACCCTTGACCCTAAACCCTAAACCCTCAAACCCCAAAACTAAGCATTTTATCACATTTTAAAAAATATTTTGTAGGTTTTTTCAAGTGTTTATTAAAACATTTACTAAAGTCTTATAAAAAATAAACATTAAATCCTCTGCATTTTTTAAAATTTTAAACCCTAAGCCCTAAGCATTTATTGAAATTTTAACAAGATTTTTGTATTTTTTTTTTAAACTTTTATTAAAAGAATTTACTAAAGTGTTATAAATCCTAAACACTAAACCATAAGCATTTTATAGCATTTAAAACCCCAAACCTGAAACCCTAAACTATAAAACTAGGTATTTTATAACATTTTACCAAGTGTTTTGTTACATTTTTTAAAGTTTTTATTAAAAGAATTTACTCATGTTTGATAAACCCTAAATACTAAACCCTAAATGTTTTATAACATTTTAATAAGCGCTATTTGTAACTTTTTTAAAGTTCTTATTAAAAGACTTTTACTAAAGTGTTATAAATGTCAAACACAAAGCCCTAACCCTAAATCCTAACCCTAAACGCTAAGAATTTTATAACATTTTAAAAAGCATTTTTGTAACTTTTTTAAAGTGTTTATTAAAATCATTTACTAAAGTGTTATAAACCCTAAACCCTAAAATCTAAGAAGTTTAAAACATTTTACCAAGAATTTTGTAGCTTTTACTTAAGTGTTTATTAAAAGAATTTATTAAAGTGTTATAAAACCAAAACCCCTTAAAACCTAAATGCAAAAACCTAAAACCCAAACCCCAAAACCCAAAACCAAAACCCTAAGCATTTTATAACCTTTTGTTTTGTATATTTTATTTAAATGTTTATTAAAAGAATTTACTATATTTTTATAAACTATAAACCGTAAAGCCTAAAACCTAAAGCCTAAACCCCAAAACCTAAACCCTAAAACTTAAACATTTTATAATGTTTTAAAAAGTGTTTTGCAACTTTTTTAAAGTGTTCATTAAAAGCACTTACTAAAGTGTTAGAAACCCTAAACCCTAACCCTAAACCATAAACCATAAAACACAAACACTAAATTATAAACCATAAACCATAAAGCCCAAACCCTAAACCTAAACCGTAAGTATTTTATAACATTTCACAAACTATTTTATAGCTTTTATTTAAGTGCTTATTAAAAGAATTTATTAAAGCGTTATAAACCCTAAACCGTAAACCCCAAACACTAAATCGTGAATCTTTTACACTAAACCATAAATCATAAGCATTTTATAACATTTCGAAGCCCAAACCCTAAACCCTAACCATTTTATAACATTTTAATAAGTGTTTCGTAACCTTTTGTTTTTAATTCCTGTTAAAAGCATTAACTAAAGTGTTATAAATCCGAAAAAGTAAACCCTAAACCCTAAGCATTTTATAACATTTTGAAAACGTTTTGTAACTTTTTTTAAGTGTTTATTGAAAAGATTTAATAAAGTGTTATAAACTCTAAACCTAAAATCTAAACCTTAAGCCCCAAATCCTAAACCCTAAACCCTAAAATTTTTATAACATTTTAAGAAGTGTTTTGTAGCTTTTTTTAAGTGTTCACTAAAAGCACTTACTAAAGTGTTATAAAACCTAAACATAAACCATAAATCGTAAACCATAAAACCCAAACCCTGAACCCTAAGTATTTTATAACATTTAAAGTGTTCTCTAACTTTTATTTAAGTGTTTATTTAAAGAATTTACTAAAGTGTTATAAAACCTAGAGCTTAAACCCTAAACCCTATACACTAAACCATAAACCCTAAGCATTATATAGGATTTAAAAAATTGTTTTGTAAATTTTATTTCAATTATTATTTAAAGCATTATAAACCTTAAACCCTAAAACCTACACCCTAAAAACTAAACCCAAAACCCAAAACCCTAAGCCCTAAGTATTTCATAACAATTTTGAAATTGTTTTTTAACATTTATTAAAGTGTTTATAAAAAACATTTACTTAATTGTTATAAACCCTAAGCCCTAAATCCTCAACCCCAAACCTGAAGCCCTAAACCATAAACCGTAAGCATTTTATACTAGTTTAAAAATCCTTTTTTTATTTTTATTTAAGTGTTTATTAAAAGAATTTACTAAAGTGTTATACACCCTAAACCCTAAACCAAAAGAAATTTACAACATTTTAAAAAGCATTTCGTAACTTTTATTTAAAGATTGATTAACAGAATTTACTAAAGTGTTATAAAATTTAAACCCTAAACCCTAAACCCTAAGCATTTTACAACATTTTAAAAAGAATTATGTAAATTTTGTTTAAGTTTTTACTAAAATAATTTACTAAAGTAATATAAACCCTAAACCCCAAAGCCTAAACCCTACACACTAAACTGTAAATGCTAGGAATTTTATAACATTTTAAAAATTGTTACGTATCTTTTATTTGAGTGTTTATTAAAATAATTTACTAAAGTGTTATAAACCTTAAAACATAAACCCTAAATCACAAACCCGTAACACCAAACCCTAGATACTAAAGTCCAAAGCATAAACCCTAAACGTTTTATAACATTTTAAAAATCATTTTGTAACTTTTATTTAAGTGTTTATTAAAAGAATTTACTAAAGTGTTATAAAAGCTAAGACCTAAACACTAAATCCCAAAACCCAAACCTCAAACCACAAATCCTAAACCCTAAACCTTAATCTCTAAATCCTAAACCCTAAACCCTAAACCCTAAGCATTTTATAACATTTTAAAAAACATTTGAAACTTTTATTTAATTGTTTATTAAAAGAATTTACTAAAGTCTTATAAACCCTAAACCCTAAACCTTAAAATCTAAAACCTAAAACCCAAACCCTAAACACTAAAACCTAAAACCAAAGCATTTTATAACATTTCAAATAGTGTTTTGTAGTTTTTATTTAATTGTTTATTAATAGAATTTGCCAACATGTTATAAACCCTAAACCCTAACCCCTAAACTCTAAACCCCAAACCCTCAACCCTAAACTATAAACTGGAAGCCCTAAACCGTAAATGTAAACTCTAAACCCTAAACCTTAAACCCTAATACCTAAACCCTAAACCCTAATATTTTTATAACATTTTTAAAATCATTTTGTAACATTCTTAAACCTTGCAATCCTTGTAGTTCTTTTATAGTATTTGTGTAGTCATATTTCTAACCCACCCAATTGCAAGATTTCTATCAAAAGGTGGGGGGGAGGGGTGTGTAGATTGACTGTGCCTAATGATTAAGAACATGTGCTTCTTCATCTGGGGCCACATGTTCAAATCTAGAGGGGGGGTATGTACACCACAATAGATTTTAGCAATGAAATCGCTATGTGAAGACAAACCCTTTGTCACACAAACAAGGTGATGTTACACATCAATTTGGTGTCCAGGCTTGACCATGACCTTAAAATTAGATTATCTTTATTATTTATCTAGCCCCTCCTGAAAATACATTGTCATATTTCATATTATTATCAATATATATAATCTATATTTACATTAAAGTCTTACAAACTTTATTCCACAATGTAATGAATTACCTTCAAATATTGAATTTCGCTACCTATATTTTATAGTTATGTAATTTAGTCAAGGAAATATTGAAATTGTTATATATAACCATCACACTTACTATGAAGGATTCCATGCACAAGAATGTGGGGAAGTGTGACACCCTCCTCCCATATCTACCCAAGTAATCGACCAATCGGGGTAAATATGCAACGAGAGGCCACTATGATATGATTTGACCTCGTAAGTCATGCCAAGGATGTGGAACCAACAAAAACACATCATACATAAATCCAGCATCAGCATTAGGACCTTTAGGAACCAACCCAACCTTTTTGCCTACCAGCACCTTGGTCCCACTGAAATTTTGGACTACTTGACATATGTACACTCTCATGCTATAGGCATGCTAGAGTCCAAGGACCTCTGGAAGCTCTCACAGGGACTATTTTTTTTAGTGTTTTGCAAGCATCCCCTATATCTAAGCCACTTTTTCAAGCCCATCGCCCAAGTCACTGCACAAATTTGAATCACATCTTTAGAACAATAAAAGAACAAGGAAACTAAAATATAAATGCAATCAATTCAATAAGGCCTTGACTAGACCCCTATTAACCATGAAAAGAATTATGTTAAACATATCATGAATATGTAGTCTACATGTGTAAATAACATATCTGAGCATAAGGGTCTCATACTTAGGTGAGAATCGCTAAGAGACATTGATGCCTCAACATGTTAACTACCATTGTTAACATGTTGAAAAGTGATTAAGGTTTTCCCCTTTTCCCTTCTCTACTAGACTGAAAAAATGCTAACACACAAGAACACTTACACCAAGTTGAGGAGTTTAGTTACCAGCATAGGCACAGATCTAATAGGTTCCCTCAAGGTTCTCTTGTTGGATGAATCATATTTTCCATATTGCCTTAGCTCAACCTATGAAATTTCCCCAGAGAAACAAGGTGACTTAATATTAATAGGTCAATTTATTCATGAAAAGGTTTGGTTGAATTAATATTTTCTTATATAATAATGTAGTGATTGATTCCCGTTCATTTGTTTGAAATGCTATATTTTAAAATGGTTAAATATATTTATTTTTATATGTGTTATGAGAAGTTGCATTAACAATTTAAAAAGCTCCTTTCTTTGAGATCATAATCTCTACTAACAGGTTAAACCACGTGAAGGTGGAAACTTCAATGCCCCAAAAACTTTGCATTGTTGATATGTGCTATTTTACATATCGACATGGAGAGATGATTTAATATATTGATTTAGTATGTTAAACGATTAAAGATGTTAATGGATATTTTTTTAACATATTAATTTATCAACATTACTAAAAATAAATTATGATTTTTTTTGCATTAATCACATTATTATTTGTGTGGTAGTAATATTTATTAAAAATAGTTATTATATTGATTTAATATGTTAAATGATTAATGATGTTAATGGATATTTTTGAAAAGCATATTAATTTATTAATGTTAATGAAAATAAATTATGATAAAATTTTGCATTAGTCACATTATTATTGATGTGCTAGTAATATTTATTAAATAATAGTTACTAATTATGTTTTTTTATTTTTATTTTTTTTAATCTTAAAATGTTATGTGATCAAGAAATTTATGTTTTGCTTCAAATGTTGGAATTAACTTATTAACCTTTAAATGGAAAATTCAAATATAATTAAAAAATAAAAAATAAAAATCTCATTGTAATTAAAACTCAATATAATAAATAAACATTAATATATTATACAATAAAAAGATAAGGCTTAATTAAATCTATATAAAATACACACATTCAAGTTTATAATAAAATTCATGGCTAATACAAATCAAGATAAGAAACACAAGCATTCATTGGAAAAACATTTCGTAAACATGCTTAATCAATTTCAAATAAGCAAAGGTACAATATACAATTTCAAATGCAATGGAATATAAAATTGAAACACTTAGATTCACAAACATTGAGAAAGGTGCCTACACATACAAACATTTGAAAAAAGCATATTCTCACATGTATATGCAATTCTAAACAACACCTAGAATACAAATTCAAATAAGCAAATATACAATTTTCAATTTTTAAATATCAAACAAAAAATACAAATTCAGATAGAAAAACACATAATATACAATTCCAAATAAGGAAACACACATTATACAATTTCATGTCAAGACAAAAACAAACACTCAAACATGCCATTACACCATTAAATAAGCAAACCCAAAATATAAAACCTACTACACAATATTTACGCTATAAAACTAATTGTGATCACAATTCTATACAACGAACACACTATCACCATTTCAAGTCACCTCCAATACAAATATTCATAAATAAGCATTCACTCACATACACACACACACACACAAACGCACACACACACACACACACACAAATATATATGTATATATATATATTAATAAAGAAACATACAAAGTACAAGTTAAGATAAACAAACATACAATATACAAATTCAACTAAACACACAACATAGAATTTGAAGTCAATAAAAGTAAAGACTAAAATAACCTTATGCAACTTTAAAGAAAAGCAAACTCATAATATACATTTTAAAATTTACATTATACATACCCTTGATCGGGGTGGAAATGACGGGGCGGAGGTTGAGTAATAAGGCGAGGACGAAAGGCCATGATGAGCCTTGTGGCATACGGATAATCATGACGGCAAACAAGAAGATCTGCAGAGGGGATATCATTTCAAGGAGTAGCAGAGGCGGAGTTATGGGAGCCATAAGTGGAGGTAGCTATTCCCCGGTGATGGGACTTGGGTATGAAGACACTGAGGTAGGATAGGGAGGAGTGGAGGATCATGAAAATTGCACGTGGCAGAAGAACATGGGGAAGAGGAATGAGGATGGGCGGCAAGGTAATCACTATGAAGAAGGAAGGAGATGCGGGGGAAGTGCAATAGTAAGTGCAGGCCGTGGGAGAGCAGAAAGAAACAGCACAGGGATGACCATAGCCAAGGGTATATTAGGAAGGAGAAGGTCGATAGTGAGCCTACCTACGGAGGGAAGAATGAAGAGGGAAGCAACGGAGACGAGCAGGCACGAAAAGGGAATGGGTAAGGCAGGAGACAAGGCTGACTCTGGGGAAGCATGGGAGCAGCAGCAGATAGAAATGGACATGACAAAAGAGGAAGAGGAGATGTATAGCTCAGAGCAGGAGGGTCACGAGCAGCAAAGGAGGATCGTAATGATGAAAGAGAAGAACCAGACGAATAGATATCAGGAAGAATTGGGGAGTAGAGAGATGGCAGTCAGGGGACGAAGGGAGGAAGGGGACTTCGGCGGCCCTTCCGACATTAAGTGTCAGGGCAACAAAGTAAAGGAGGATTACAAAGGGAACAAAGGATGGGGAAGGAATCACAGAGGGAGAGGGTGAGGAAGACCGACTGGAAACCAGGCAAGAATTGAACCGATGCCGCGAGGTAGAAGAAGGGGCAGGAAAACACTGAAACGAGGGGTCCAGCATGCCGAGAGCATGTACAACAAAAACACTGATGAGGATATTCGAAGAATTATCCAGCGAATGGAGGAAGAGGTTATGCAGGAACAATCAAACCCTGAGATGTATGATTGGGAATACCTGCTGACGGATCCAGGGAATACCAGAGGGAGGATGTCATTGTATAAACATGCAGTTCACATATACTGGGTTATGAAGAGGCTGTTGGAAAAAGCCATGGAGTAGGTTGCTATGGAGATGGTTGAACTAGCCCAGGGAATTCCTAACCTGAAAAAAGAAATGAAAAACATTTAGGTGATCCTTCTTATGCATGATAATAAGCTAGAAGAGATAAAAGATCAGATAAAGAAGATCGACATAGGAATAAAGGAAGAAGGTGACAAACTGGAATCCATGGCAGACTGCTACCTAGAGATACGTATAAATGTTTATGTTTTGGGTATAGAGAGCCAGTTCTAATTATGTTATAATATATAATGCAGATAGGAGCTAGTAGTAATCTCTTTGACTGTGTAGTTTACTTAGCTTGGACAAGAAGACTTAGCTTTTTTTGTCTATGGATGGCCGTTAAAAACGTTAGGTGGCCAACAAGCTCGGTTTCCCCTTGGGGCAGGTTGAGGCCACCATGTGAATGTACAGGTTTCAACTCGAATTAATAGAATATGAATGGACACATGTTAGCTTACAAAAAAAAATGTCTACATTATACATACACATTCAAATTCATAATTCAATACAACAAACACATGATTAAAATTTCAAATTACATACAAATATTCATAACTAAAATTCATACAATCATTCATGTATATATGCAATTTCAATAAAATAAACATATAAAATACAAGTTCAAATAAGAAAACACACAATATACATACAAAAGCAAATAATCATTATCAAAACTGCTCATACATAAGCAATTTCGAACAAGCAAACACACAATTCAAATAAACAAACCGTCAAAACCACTCAGATATATATATGCAATTCAACTAAACACAAGTTTACACAATTTCAAATGAACAGACAAAGATGGCACACAATTTGAATTCAAAATATCGAAACAAATACACATTTTGAAAGCCACAACCATATATATAAAAATTCAAATATCTAAATATGTATAATACCATTCAGAATTTAAACCAAGTATATGTAAGAAGCTAAATTATATGTGTATACTCTTATCTAATATTAATAATAAGTAATTAATTTTAATTTTAATATAATAATCTCTATTATAAACATTTAGTGATTATTATACTAATACTACATATAAGTATTTGAATTTTAATATATGTTAATATAATATTTATTATTAATATATATTATGTAAAATATTTATTATTCATATATATTGGTATTTAATGAATAGAAATTATTAGTGTATTGTATATTAAATTATTTAAAATAATAATTATCATATATATTAATTAATAAATAAATAATTAATAATAATAATGGATAAATCAAATCAAATCTAATAATTAATATTAATAATTAAAATAGTAATGATAATAATTATAATTAATAAATAATTAATAATTAATAATAATAATTGATAATTCATGTTAAGTGTTTAATTTTTATAAATAAATAGCTTAACTAATAAATATGTTTAATTTGATGAATAATTTAACTAATTAATAGATTTATTAATAGCTTTTAATTAATACATCATAATAATGATTTATAATAATAGTTAATGATAAGGTAATAACTATTATCATAATTACTAATGTAAATATTGTAAAAGTACTAGTTATTATTATTATTATCATAATTAAATTATTATAGCAATGCTAGTAACTACTAAATATTAGAAAGGAAGAGGGAAATCTGCCACTAAATGTTAGGCTTCAGATGTACTATTGACCTTAATTTCTCTGATTAGGGAAGCCAACTTCCACTAATATCCATACCATTGTCTCTGTTTAGATTATGCATATGTTTCATAATTTCAAGAGCTTCTCTAATCTTTCGTCTCTGATGCCATTCTTCCCTTGTAACAATTGAGGCGCTTTCCAAACAGACATGGTGCTTTGTTTTTTAGGAGTGTTCTCCCAAGGCTGAGGTACGAGACCTTTAATTCCTAATATCAGCTCCATGTTCCTTGAGTCTTGTCTGCAGGGAGCATTAAAACTTGATATAAGCTGCTTGTGTTATGCGTCTTCCTGGCATGAATTTCCTTGCATTATGCAGTCCATTTATCCAAATCCGTTGTTCTAACTTTCACTCTGTTTGATGATGAAGAACAACGACTTAGAATGTTCTCATTTGCGTTTACTCTCATGGAGCCTGATCCTTCTGAGTCTGTCGAATTTTCAATGCCATTGTTCAGTTTTTCACATTTAAATAAATTGGAAAATTCCTTGTGCTATCTTTTCTAAGCAATGTGTCCTTGATTAATGGCTTTTAGAGCAGCCCTGGCATCAATAATAGATGAGATATCTTTGTTGATTTGGGTGGCTAGTTTTACGTGTGCTGAGAACGCTGAGCATCCAAGATTATCCAAAGAAGCCCTAACCCTCTTAATCTCTGCCCCAAATAGAGAAATGCTTAGTTTAAAAAATGCCTTGCTATTAAATTTGTTATGTAGTCTATGATTAATTTGTGTAAATGGGGAAATGACGTTATTGTCACGACAGTTCTTAAGAAATTGCAGGTATACAACTCTTCTTTCTATCTTCACTCTATTTTTTTCGAGTAAAATGATTTCACTCCATGTATCCCCTCTGTATGGGGAAATGATTATGGATTTAAGACATTTGTGGTTTATATCTTTTGACTTAGTTACCAGAGAATCCACAGTAAAAACCTTTGTTCGTCAACATTTCAAATCCCAACCGGGATCCATCATCAGGACTTCTTGAATGCTTGATAATAGAAGAGATTAATTGAGGGATTAAATAGTAATGAGGAGAGTAGAATTTGGTTTTGGGATGAGATGAATGTCGGCCTTGTTTCAATAATATTAATTTTTGATTAATTATGGATGAGTTAATAAATTGATTTTATATTATTAAAAATTATTGTTATGTTAATTATTATTATAATTAAGTTTAATTAATTATTGTTAATTTTTTTAATAACTAATTAAATTTATTTTTAATATAATAATCTTTATTATAAATATTTAGTGATTATTATACTAATACTACATATAAATATTTGATTTTAATATATGTTAGTATAATATAATATTATTAATTATAAAATAGTATGTGAAATAATCATTATTAGTATAAATTGGTATTTAATGAATAGTAATCTTTAGTATATTGTATTAATATTTAATATTTAATATATATAATATATGTTAGTATAATATTTATTATAAAATAGTGTGTGAAATATTTATTATTAATATATATTGGTATTTAATGAATAGTAATATTAGTGTATTGTATATTAAAATTACTTAAAGTAATAATTAATAATTAATAATTAATTAATAAATAAATTAATAATAATAATGGATAATTCAAGTCAATACCTAATAATTAATAATAATAATTAAAATAGTAATCATAATAATTGATAATTGATAATAATAATTGATAATTCATGTCAAGTGTTTATTTTTTATAAATAAATAGCTTAAATAATTAATATATTTATTTTTATGAATAGTTTAACTAATTAATAGATTTATTAATATCTTTTAATTAATCATAATAATGATTTATAATAATAGTTAATGATAATGTAATAACTATTATCATAATTGCTAATGTAAATATTGTAATTAAGTACTAGTTATTATTATTATTATCATAATTAAATTATTATAGCAATGCTACTAACTACTAAATATTAGAAAGGGGAGGGAAATCTACCACTAAATGTTAGGCTTAAGATGTACTATTGACCTTAATTTCTCTGATTAGGGAAGCCAACTTCCACTAATCTCCATACCATTGTCTCTGTTTAGATTATGCGGATGTTTCATAATTTCAAGAGCTTCTCTAATCTTTCATCTATGATGATGTTCTTCCCTTGTAACAATTGAGGCACTTTCCAAACAGACATGGTGCTTTGTTTTTTAGGAGTGTTCTGTCAAGGCCGAGGTACAAGACCTTTCATTCCTAATATCAGCTCCATGTTCCTTGAGTCTTGTCTGCAGGGAGCATTAAAACTTGATATAAGCTACCTACATAATGTGTCTTCTTGGCATGAATTTGTTTGTTATGCGTAGTCCCCTTATCCAAATCTATTGTTCTAAATTTCACTCTATCTGATGATGAAGAACAGTGACTCAAAATGTTGTCATTTGCATTTATTCTCATAGAGCCTGATCCTTCTGAGTCTGTCAAATTTTCAATGGCATTGTTCAGTTTTTCACATTTAAATAAATTGGACAATTTCTTGTACTGTCTTTTCTGAGCAATGTGTCCTTCATTAATGGCTTTCAGAGTAGCCCTGGCATCAATAATCGACCAGAGATCTTTGTTGATGTTTCTGGCTAGTTTTAGGTGTGCTGAGAATGCTAAGCATCCAAGATTATCCAAAGAAGGCCTAACCCTCTTAATTTATGCCCAAATTAGAGAAATGCTTAGTTGAAAAAATGCCTTGCTTTTAAATTTGTTATGTAGTCTATGATTAATTTGTGCAAATGGAGGAATGAGATTATTATATTAAAATTAAAATTAATTAATTATAAATAATATTAAAATAATTAATTAAACTTAATTTAAATAATAATTAACATAATAATAATTTATAATAATTTAAAATCAATTAATTAACTCATCAATAATTAATCAAAAATTAATATTATTGAAACAAGGCCAACATTCGTCTCATCCAAAAACCAAATTCTACTCTACTCATTACTATTTAATCCCTCAATTAAGCTCTTCTACTATCAAGCATTCAAGAAGTCATGATGATGGATGCTAGGTGGGATTTGAAACATTAATGAAAAATGTTTTTTACTGTGGATTCTCCAGTGAATAAGTCAAAATATATAAACCACAGGTGTCTTAAATCCAGAAACATCAATCATGATCGAAGGGGAAGGGCCTACGGGAAGCAGGTGAGATTGAAAGGGAGTCTATGCCATCTTGGGAGCTAGTGCGGGAATGGGAGAATGGGATAGGAGAGAAGGAGATGTCGAAGGAGTGGATAAGGTCCTATAGAGATTCTTGGAGACTATTAATTCATTAGAATTAACAACCTTCCTTATGGAAGCTTATTTGAATTATTGTTGCTTCCATAGATGTCTCGCTAGTAAACTTTTGAGGCCCAATACCCACCACCTAGATTCCTTAATTCATCAACTTCCATGGGGGATACATTGTGTGGTATGCTTTCATGAATATTTGGAATGAAGACATTCTTCATCAAAATCTACAACATGGGGATGACGCTCACGACCACATCCATCGCCTCTATTGCTTACACATCGACTCTCCTAAACCATAGTAGTAGGTGGGAGAATGAGGAGGAGGAATTTAGAATCACTGAGGGAATTGTAGCTTTTCTTTTGGAATGAAATAAGAGTATGATAGGCTGACTGATGTATCATGAAACACTTGGGTGACAAAAGAAATAAGAAATATTTAAACAGACATAATGTTTTCCATCGCCAAGTAAGTGAATGAGGCATTAACATTAAGTACAAGGATATTTTACAGAGGATATGGAGAAGTGGATTAGACATCATGAAAATTGATGGATTAGCATTCTGACTGGACATATTAAAGTTGGATGAGAGCCACTTTCCGTGTGAATGCATGGTGATGATAAATGCATTAAAGAAAACCATAAATTTCCACCCAAATTAGGGGGAATTTTATAACAACATAACATTTATAAAGAGAAAAAAATTGAATTTAAAATATTTTCTCCTTTGTTAATTTTCTTTTTCCACTCAGTAATATCAAGGAGATGTTAAATTTATTTAATACTTAATGAAATTTCATACCAAACATTTAGAAAATATTGATGGCAAGAAGAAATTCAGTCTAAATAATAAATAGATAAAGTGAAGGATATTTCTCATTTAATTAATTTGTGCTTTCTAATTCAATGACAACATGGAGATGTATAATTCTCTCAATATTTGATATGAATTAGAATTTAAAATACACTAACAAAAAGGGAATATTGGCAAGTATGTATTTTGTATATAAAAGATGTGTAATTTTTTCCTTATTTATCTTAGAGTTGACATATGGCACGAATGTGTGTGTCTATGTTTTAGTAGTATAGATATATATCCAAATTCAACTATCTATATATTATATTGGTGAATGGAAAAAAATATTATGATTAAAACATTTTAGTGGTGCGTGGCTAAAATGAGAGAGATATCCAGTTCTTTTTTCATTTAGTTTGGAGGTGATGCATTGAAAGAATATATATATTATAAAAGTAAGATAGCATGAAGGTTAAAGTTTACCTTGATGAGTGTGGCCAAACATGGTGGATCAATGGGGGCAGGGGCCATAGACAAGTTGCGTAGGACACCCAAAAGATTCTAGAGACATGTAAATGAGATTATTGCCTGAATGATTGTTTTTTTCAGAAGCTGATTTTTCTAGATACAGGAGTTTGGGAATGTAGTAGGGGAATGTTGACTATGAATAGACCGCTAACCTATACATGTTGATCCGAGTGGTTTCTTTAGAGTGAAAGGATAATACAAGCTAGAGGGGCTTGTGCTTTGGTCACTATGGTGTCCTAACTTGCACGATTTTTCACCTCATTGAGTTGAACGGTGGTGAACTATCCTTTGGATGGTGAGACGTGGTGCAGACAAGAGAACTACTAAATTTTCTTGATGTAGGAGTTAAATTAGGGTGGTTTTATTATCTTCCTTGTCTAGTAATAAATATGGCTCTCCCTCTAGGCCCTAAGAGTTCCTTTGTAAATGGAATTTTTGATGTGGTGGTCCTCTGTTCTTTTTGGGTTTCCTCATCTTTATGCTTTCAAGAATTTTTCATGCTCCCTGTCATGATTCATCTTTAATGGTATTTGTTGCACGTATCTATCACCAAATTTTCTTGGGGTTGAGAGATGTAGTTTGAGGTATCAGGCTCACTGCCTCTTTCCTTGGTTTCTTGGGGTACTCTACTCAAGAGGAAATATTGTAATCATGGAAGTGCTTCTTTAGTGATAATTGTGGAAGAATATGTAATTTCTTACAACATTTATCTTTTTGAGATTTGAAGCGGGATTTGATTATTAAGCTACAATATTTTAGTGGTTGAATTAAATTGTTCTTTGTTTTTTGGACTATATAGTGGAATTCTTAGATGAAGGGGGCATTTCATGTGAGGTGGGTGACCTCAAAAAGTCCTCGTTGGCCATTGTAAGGGAGTAGGAGAAGTGGAGGGTGATGGGGGTGTTGAGGCTATTTATGAGGGTGAATTGGCCAATGAACATGTTTCATCACCTAGCCATGTGGAAGCACCACCATCTTTATAATGTTTATATAGGCAATTGCAGAGTCTTCCCGCACTGCTAATGGAGCTCAGGAAATAGAGAGATGATGACTCAAATGAGATGATAACATTCATGATTGACTAAAAACATAATAAACAGAAAATCCTGGACAAGGCTAATATTGACTAATATGTGACTACATCATATTTAGGGTCAAATTAACCACCTAGAGATTCATGTTTATGGGGCCCCCGGACCCTCAAACATTTTTAATTCTTGATAGGATCTGGAACCCCATCATAAACTTTGATGGAATTTCTTTTCATATGCGTTATATGTGTGTTTTGGATGCTTTGTGCATTTGTTTTATGGACACAATGTAAATTTTGGAACTTTAGTATCACCTTTTGTAGCTTTCTCCTAGTTAATAAATTTGGTTGAATGAGGTCGGGGAGAAGCATACCTCAAAAAAATTGTTGTTGTATTTCAAAGAACTAATAGAATCTATTTGATCGAAAAAAATATGAAGGGTAAATTCCCAGAATGGGTTATAACCATAGCTTTAAAAAGGTGGTTAGATTCATCTATTTCACATGTCATCTCATCATATATTTCCATACAAAATCTTATGTTGCTCCTTATCGGAGTTACATTTCGGATGTTTTTATAAAAGTATAAATAGTTGGAGCCTTTAGTGATTAAAGAATAACAAAGTGTATTTCAATATCATTTACGACACTCTATAGTACTTTATTTTGTCACATTTTACAATACTTTATTCGAATTTTTTAACCCTCAATGTTGCTTAGTATTTTATATGAACTTTATGGATGCTAATTTTTGTCTTGTGGTATCACTTTTTGTTACTTTAAATAATTTATGAAAATGTTCCAATTCACATCATAGAAGTAGTGATATTGGATTATTCCACAACACATAATATATTAATCTATTATAACATTTATGAGAAAAGAATTATTATATTCCATGTCTTGGTCCATTCCTCAGGAAAATAGTGTCTCACCCATAGTTTTCCAAGTGATTTATAATAATATCATTTAGATGTCCATGATAGTAACATGTCAATTGAATAAGTGATTATACTCTCCATATAAATTTGCAATTTATTTGTACCTTATTGATTATGGATATTATTCTTCTTCAATATAATAATTTATTATATGTTGGATATAGATTTACATTTACTTCTCAATTGAATAATATTTTTTTTAATATCACAAAAAAAAGATTTATTTTAATAATTATATTTGAGATCATTTTTAACCTTATCTTATTCAAAATTTAATCATAAACCAAAAAAAGGAATTTTAAATTATTACATTTATATAACATGAATTTAATTTTCTTTTTTAAACTAAATTTATGAACCAAGAAAAAACTATTTTAATAACTATTTTAATATCATATCTAATATTTTAGGTATTTTTATTGTTTTACATTTAAATCCATCATAGTCTATTAATTCCATCTCTAAATTCCTAAGTACTTTTTTTAGGCATTTAATTCTATAATTATTAATATATATTTTTCAACAATCAATGAATTTATTAGCATGTCATCTTATTGTTTTTCCTTATTTATTTTAAACATATACCATGTTTTCTATATTTTAATTATTTTTATATTTTTTGGATTTTATTATAATTTTATACCTTTTAAAAATAAAACTTTATTTAATTGCTACTTTTTTAAATTTATTTAAATAGTTTAAATAAAACAAATAATTATAACAAAGTCAATTGTATTTTTTCATTTTAATTACACTAAATGCACACATATATTTAGTTAATTTTTCAAATGAACTCAAAAAGGCATCAAGATGTGAGGTAAGGGCTAATGAGTGCTCCATATTATCACGTACAAGCCATCAAAGGTATATTCATGACCAAAAAGTGCCCTACATCACCCTTAGAAGAGGAAAAGGGCTTATGTGGAATTAACTAGCTCAAGTGTTGGCACTCGAATGTGATGTACAAGCCCTATCTTGTAATATTAAGGATGACCATCATCATCTATTAGGTGGTGATGAGCCTCATCATTAGGTAACTCTATGGACCTTCATACACCTCCAAGCTTATTTAAATAAACTCTTCTCATAATTACGTACACATTTTGATTATATTTTGCTTAATGAGATGAGTAAAAGTGAGATTTATGTCTAGTCGACTAACGTTTTGAGAGAAAATCATGGTAATTTTGGCTAATTAAGGGAAAAAATTCGAATCAGACAAGGAGGACATATTGTAGGGCATAGATCCTCCTCATTTAATCCTCACTCATTTGAATATTCCTCCATCAAATCACACTAGCTCGGGGTTGCAAATAGCTGAGTCATGAAGATCAAAAGGCAGCCAAGCCAGAGATAGTGAAGGAACCAATTCATATTGATTTTGGGAGCCGAGACTCCCTAGCTTTAAGGAAGTTGATCAAGACTTCAGTTGTATAAAGGAAGAGGCCTAGAGCTTCATTAGGATTCAGACTTTTGATGTAAAACCACTAAGCATTTTCAAGTTTGAGACTTGTGGAAGACAATGTTATGTAATTTTCTGATATGATAATGATAATGTGATATATATATATATATATATATATATAATGTTAATTATTTTTCATTTAGTTTATTTAACTTATTTCAAAAGTTTGAATAAATTTAATTACCTTGTAAAAAATTGAAATAATTACTAAGTTTTTTCCAACATTTTCATAATTAATTAACTTAATGAAAAATATAAATGTGATATATATATATATATATATATATATTATATTATATTATTATATATACTTATTTTAAAAATAAATTTTGATGGCGACCAATGTTTATCATCATTTCTAGGATATCATGGACTCTGCAATTGCAGGCGTTGGTTCTCCCTAGGCCGACACTGTGGATCCTCACGAGAAGGTGCAGTCAGACTGGAAGGAATCTAAAGGTCGTGGGGCTCTAGCATGGGACCCGAATCCACACAAGTTGTTTCAAACTGATCTCTTGCTCGCTCATCCCCAAATGATATTCAACGACTGTTACAGAGACTGGGGTTATTTACGGAATAGCTACCTCGATGCATGGACTCCCTTGCAAAAAATGGAGACAGAGGGATGGACAGGAAAGGCAAGGGTTTTAGGAACAACAAATTATGCCACCAACACACTACAAACCAGAGCTTCACAAGAGTTATACCCTAGCTGTCGATCTGGCCACCCACAAGCTAAAAGCCAAAAATGAGGCTATATGGCCAGATCAAACTGTGCGGGAATGGATATGGGTTGCACAACCTTTTGCGCCCCTTTATTCAAAAAGGAAGGTAGGGTCTAGCACCAATGGATGGAAGCTAAGAACTACAGTGGATCTAGCCAAAGGTGACATGATCCTGAAGGGCCAAACATTCTTGCGAAAAGCAGATATTCTAGAGATAGTGATTGGGACTATGAAAAAGTCCTCCACAAACTAGATCTGGAGAAACCAAGGCACAAACAGAATACAAAACACAGTGGTGAATTTAGGTTTACATAGAAAAAGCCAGATCCAATAGATCGGGGCCTCAACAAGGTCTTTCCTCTCTGCATGGACGAAGATCTGATATAAATCTTCATCAAAATGATAGGGGGTAGACACTACTACATGCAGCTCAGCAAGGGGATGAGTATTCACGAGTTAAAGAAGGAAATCTAGATCCAACTTGGAACCCCAAGTAAACACCAAAATCTGATATATATAAGACAGTCTGCACGAAAACCACACACTTTAGCACTATGGTATAATGAAAGATTCAACCATCATTCTTAATCTAAGGTTGCGCGGCAGATGTAATGGAGCCAGTTCAAAAAATACAAGTTCTCGTCTGTGATGCAATCAAAGGAAAGGAGAAAATACCAAACAAACTAGCACGAGCATCATAACTACCAGGCCCCTACATTGTGGAACAAAAATCAGAATCTCCAACGCTTCAAGTATCTTTTCCATAGGTAACTGCTCTACACACAGATCTATATGAGAATACTGTTACCTATAGATTTAACGGTTTTTGGCCAAAATCTAATGCTCTACATCAGTGGATCTTCTCCTCATGGTGATCTAACTGTGAAATATACCTGTGTGCAAAAGGATTTTTTGTAGTTAGATTCGACACAGAACAGGAACATGATAGTATCATCAATCAGGGGCCTTGGTTCTGGAGCAATGTTGGCCTCTTCACCACCCCGTGGTTCCCTAATTTTGATGCAAATAGTATGAAAGTGTGAACAATGCCTGTTTGGGTTAGGCTTCATGACCTCCCTCTACATTTTTGGCATCACAAAGTTTTAATAGCCAATGGGAATTCCTTGGGGAAATTCCTAAAAATTGATGAAGACAGAGCTATCGAGGGAATTTTCACATTTGCTATTATATGTGTAGAAGTGGACTTGTGTCAGGGGCTACTTGATCACTTCACATTAATCTTGAATAATACTTTATGGAAACAACTGTTGGTCTATGAGAATACAACATTTGGATGCCGAGGGTGTATGTAAATAGGGCATCTCCAATATGCCTACCCATTGCCTAGAATGGACCCCAAAGGGAATAACAAACAACAAAAAAAGGCCAAAAGGTGGCAGCATACTGACCTGTTGGAAGAAGAGGACATGCAGACAGAACCTATAGGGAATCTTTCAGAACTTGACACACAAAAGGGACAAAAATATACATAGGAAGAGAACACCCCAAACACTCAGTTGGAGCCATACAACATAAAACAACAACAAGAAGCTCAACTGGAAGCAAGTGGCATCAAACGAACTCATGGATTAGAAGGATTAGAATCTAACAAAGAACATCCAATGAGCACATCAGAAAACTAGCTAGCTATTATTGCACCCTATCCCAACTCTGGAGGTTGGCAAAGAGTGGAGAAGAAGAAGAACCGAAAAGTATAGGCTTGCTGGAATTTATTTTTTTCTGCTTAGTAATCTTTTTTTTTTTTTTTTTTTTTTTTTTTTTTTTTTTTTTTTCCGGGCATTACAGGAACAACCATCTACATATGCTTCAAGCATCTACAAAATGTAATTTTTTCATATGAATAAAATTACGTCTTTTATACGGGGAAAAAATATATATACTTATTTTTTATATATATTATAAAATTAAATAACATGAAGGTTAATGTTTACCTTGATGAGTGTGGCCAAACCTGGAGGATCAATGTGGCCAAGGGCCATAGACAAATTGTGTAGGACCCAAAAGATTCTACAAACATGTGAATGAGATTATTTCCTGAACGATTCTTTTTTCTTAGAATCCGATTCTTCTAGATATCAGAGTTTGGGAAGGTGGTAGGGGAATGGTTACTATGCATAGACCGCTAACCTATGCATGCTCATTCGAGTGGTTTCTTTGGTCACTATGGTGTGCTAACGTGCATGGTTTGGCACCTCAGTGAGCTGAAGGGTGGTGAACTATCCTTTGGATGGTTAGACGTGGTGAGGACAAGAGAACTACTAAATTTTCTTGCTGCAAGAGTTAAAATGGGGTGGTCTTATTCTCTTCCTTATTTAGTAAGAAATATGGCTATGCCTCTAGGCTCTAGGAGTTCCTTTGTAAATGGAATTTTGGATGTGGTGGTCGTCTGTTCTTTTTGGGTTTCCTCATCTTTATGCTTTCAATAATTTGTCATGGTCCCTGATCTCTTTAGTGGAATTTGTTGCACGTATCTATCGCCAAATTTTCTTAGGGTTGAGAGATGTAGTTTGAGGTCCCAGGATCACAACCAATGTCCTTGGTTTCTTGGGGTTCTCTATTCAAGAGGAAGTATTGTAATTATGGGGGTGCTTCTTTAGTGATAATTGTGGAAGAATATGCAATTTTTCACAATTTTTATCTTGTTGAGTTTTGAAGTGGGATTTGATTACCAAGATACAACATTTGGGTGGTTGAATTAAACTAGTCTTTGTGTTCTAGATTATATAGTGGAATTCTTAGACGAAAGGGGGCATGTTTTGTGAGTTGGGTGACCACACGAAGTCCTGGTTGGCCATTGTAGGTGCATAGGAGAAGTGGAGGCTAATGGGGGTGTTGAGGCTATTTATGAGCTCGAATTGGCTCATGAACATGTTTCATCACGTAGCCATTGGAAGGACCACCATATTTAGAATGTTTGTATAGGTAGTTGTAGAGTCTTATCACACTGCTGGTGGAGCTAGGGAAATAGAGAGATGATGACTTTAATGAGGTGATAACATTCATGATTTACTGATCACATAATAAACAAGAAATTTTGGACAAGATGAATTCACTTATAACGAGCCAAATATTGACTAATAAGTGACTAGATCATATTGAGGGTCAGATTGACAACCTAGAGATTCATTTTTACGGGGCCCCTAGACCCCCAAACATTTTTAATTCTAGATAGGAACTGATACCCCCTCATAATATTTAACGAAAGTTCTTTTCATATGTATTCTATGTGGGTTTTGGATGCTTTGCGCATTTATTTTAAGGACACAATGTAAATTTTGGCACTTTGGTATCACCTTTTGTATCTTTCTCCTAGTTAATAAATTTGTTTTGAATGAGGTTAAGGGAGAAGCATACCTCAAAAAAATTGTTGATGTATGTCAAAGAACTAATAGAATTTATTTGATTGAAAACAAAATATGAAGGGTAAATTTCTAGTTTGGATTATAATCATAGCTTTAAAAAGTTGGTTAGATTCATGTGTTTCACATATCATCTCATCATAGATTTCCATTCAAAATCTTATGTTTCTCCTTGTTGGAGTTACATTTCAGATGTTTTAATAAAATTATAAATAGTTGGAGCCTTTAGTGATTAAAGAATGACAAAGTGAATTTGAATATCTTTTACAACACTCTATACTACTTTTTTTTGTCACATTTTTGCAATACTTTATTCAATTTTTTTTACCCTCAATGTTTCTTACTATTTTATATGAATTTTATGGCTACTAATTTTTGTCTTGTGAAATCACTTCTTGTTACTTTAAAGAATTTATGAAAATGTTCCAATTCACATCATATAAATAGTGATATTGGATTATTCCACAACACATATAATATATTAATCTATTATAACATTTATGATAAAAAAATTATCATATTCCATGTCTTGGTCGATTCCTTGGGAAAATAGTGTCACACCCATAGTTTTCCAAGTGATTTATAACCATATCATTTATATGTTCATGATAGTACTTATTCGCAGTACATGTCAATTGAATAAGTGATTATACTCTCGATATAAATTTGCATTTTATTTATACCTTATTGATTGTGGATATTATTCTTCTTCAATATAATAATTTATTATACACTCCATATAGATTTACATTTACTTATTTGAATAATAATTTTGTTTTTAATATTGCAGAAAATATATTTATTTTAATAACTAGATTTGAGATAATTTTTAACCTTATCTTATTCAAAATTTAATTATAAACCAAAAAAATCGAATTTTAAATTTTTAAATTTATATAACATGACTTTAATTTTTTTTTAACACTAAATTTATGAAACAACAAAATACTATTTTAATATCATATCTAATATTTTAGGCTTTTTTATTGTTTTACATTTAAATCAATCATAATTTATTAATTCCATCTCTACATTCCTAAGTACTTTTTTTTGGCATTTAATTCTATAATTATTAATATGTATTTTTCAAGAATCAATGGATTTATGAGCATGTCATCTTATTGTTTTTATTTATTCTTTTAAACATATACCATGCTCTTTTCCATCTTTTTTTTTAGATTTTATTATAATTTTATAGATTTTAAATATACAATTTTATTTAATTGCAACTTTTCTATCTTTAATTTTTAAATAGTTTAAATAAAACAAATAATTATAACAAAGTCAATAGTAATTTTTCATTTTAACTACACTAACTACACAAATATATTTAGTTCAATTTTCAAATGAACTCAAAAAGGCATCAGGATGCGAGGTTAGGGCTAATGAGTGCTCCATATTATCATGTACAAGCCATCAAAGGTATCTTCATGCCAAGACATCATGACCAAAAAGTGCCCTATATCACCCTTAAAAGACGAAAATGTTTTATATAGAATTAACTAGCTCAAGTGTTGGCACTCGAATGTTATGTACAAGCCCTATATTGTAATATTAAGGATGAGCATCATCATCTATTAGGTGGTGATGAGCCTAAACATTGCGCAACTTTATGAACCTTCATACACCTCCAAGCTTATTTAAATAAACTCTTATCATAATTCCTTACATATTTTGATTATATTTTGCTTAATGAGATGCATAAAAATGAGATGTTATGTCTAGTGGACTAATGTGGATTGATTTCAGGTTTTTGAGAGAAAATCATGGCAATTTTGGCTAATTAAGGGCATAAAATCGAATGAGACAAGGAGGAGATATTATAGGAGGTAGATCCTCCTCATTTAATCCTCACAAATTTGAATATTCCTCCATTAAATCAGATTAGCTCATAGTTGCAAGCATCTGAGTCATGAAGATCAAAAGGCAGTCGAGCTAGCAATAGTTAAAGAACTAGTTCATCTTGAGTTTAGGAGTCGAGCCTCCCTAGATCTAAGGAAGTCATTAAATACTTCAATTGTATAAATAAAGAAGCCTAGAGCCTCATTAGGATTCATATTTTTGACGCAAAAGAACTAGGCATTTTCGAGTTCAAGAATTGTGGAAGACATTGTTATGTAATTTTCTGATATGATAATGAGAATGAGCATTTCGTTGATCGAACAGTGAGTTGTCTCATAGGACTGAAGCTCTTGGACTAGGGCCCAACAATAGTAGAAAAGGATCCTCTTCTTGTATTTGTATGCGTAATTGATTTCATAGATTAATGTTTGAATTGTTTTTAACATTATTTCATTGCAAATAGTTCTGGATTTGATTAGTTTGCTTCAATTTGTGCACTGATTTTCCAGTAGATTAGGAAGATAAAGGAATATAAAAAATATTATAGTGGGTAGCTTTGGCCTCACTCCTCCCTTCAAGGACCATGGTTTGAGGAGAGAACTCTTATGCAGCCCCAAAAAGACATAATTTTGATTTCTTCAGGAATTTCGGGTTTTCTGCTATTTAGGCTAACATTTTACCAATTTTCAAGAATAGGATTTAACTGTCATTTCTGATATCTTCAGCCTTGCATGAGATCTCATAAATGTTTCACATTATTCTGCAAGTTTTTCCATGCATGAAGTAGACAACAAGATAATGAATTTATGTTTTCTTAGTTGACTGAAAATATTTCTTGTTTGACAAGATTCATGGGTAAATGTTAGTGATTGATGCAATGTAGGAGTTTCAATAGTGCAGAGAGATATCATGACCATAAACCTCATCCTAACCTCATCCATCCATGATTATCACTTTTTCCACTAATCCCTCACCAAATTCATCATTTCATAAGAACACTTCTCCAAGTTTGTTGAGCAAATCCAACCATCTCACTAACTCTATTTTGAGCTATGAAGGAGTCCTAGCCACTCCCTTGCCTCATTTGTCCCATCATTCACCTTTTGTAAGCCCTACACCACCTTCCAAATTCCTCCTCTTGCTTTCAGCCAGATCCTATAAGAATATAGGGGATCATGTAGAAGCATTAGGAAATCATGTAGGAGGCATTAGAATATCCTATAGGACGACCTGTAGTGGGCTATTTGGAGGCTGAATTGTGGAAAAAGCACCTAGGAAGATAGGAGAAGACCCCTATTTGCCTCCCAAGCCATCTGACCATTCACCATCATCCTTAATCCACCCGCCACATCACTAAGAGCATTTAGCATTCATATTTTCACACAAAAAAGACAAAAAGGAAAAAAGAATTATTGTGTTCATTTACATGCACAGTGGTAGAATGTTTGGTTATTTTAGATTGCATGCCTAGGACAATAGGATTGTACACATGTCAACTTAGCCATCTTTTGAAGCAACACCTCTTAGAAATAGCTAGATGAATGGTGTGTTTAAGCATTTGATCTCATTTTTTCCTTACTACAGTAGACAAGATTTCGGTTAAAGTAAATTTCCCCTTTCCTCATTAGCATTCAAGATTCTTCCGAATCAATAGAAGGCTGGTTTGAAAGACCATAGTGGTCTATCATCAGCTTAGCAGTGGAAAAGACTAGACCCATCAGCTCTGCTTGTGTATACAACATTGTCACCTCCAATTTTGTACAAACCCTATGTTGATAAAGTGAAGTTGGTAGACCGAGGAGTTGCAGCATTGTTGTTGCAATACTGGTGCTCATCATCTTTTGGTGCCATTTCTGGGGAGGTGTCTGAGTAAGATGTGATTTTTTCTTTCTTACTTCCATTTCTTATCTCTGACATTCTGTCATTAGCGCCATTTCTACAAAATTAATTGTAAGTTAGTTTTCTTTCTTTTCCATTATGTAAGTGAGATTTCTTTCAAGCAGTTAATTTCCATTCAGTTTGTGATTTCAACTCTGTAATTAGTCCCAAATCTTGAAAGAAACACAAAACTAAGAAAAATCACTTCTTTCATTCCTCGTAGGAAGGGGGATAACTTAGGGAAATTTCTACTAAATACCCCCACCGCTTCAAACATCCAGCCTTACCTCTTCTTCGGTAGCTGTGGATTGGAGTACCCCTTAGGCAAACAACCAGAGATTTTGGAAGAGCCTATAGGAGGAGAAGAAGAAGGAGAACCCATTCCAACTGATCTAATGGCTGAAAATAGAAATGACAGAGGAGATAGAGAAAGAATTGAGGGTGCCTTTCCCATCAGAGAAACTAATGGGGATACCAAGATAAAAAGCATAAGCCCTTGTCCTCTTCCTCATTTTCATGGCTTGACCTCAGAAGATCAAAATAATTTCTTTGTGTTTGTTTTCGTATGCAGAAATTATGATTACACCACTAATGAGCAGAATTTGAAACTATTCCCATCCACTCTCAAGGATGCAGCTTTACGCTAGTTCATGGGTTTACCTGGGGATAACATCACAACCTGGGCTCAGATGCAACAAGCCTTCAATAATAAGTGCCAAGACTACTACACGTCCAAAGACACTAAAGAGGAAATTTTTAGGATGACCTTAGGGCCTGATGAATCCCTAAAGGATTATGAAGAAATATTCCAGTTTAGTTACAAAAGGGTCAGGTGCACAATTGATCCGGAGCCACTGAAGCTAGTCCTACTCCGAGGGGTAAGGGAATTTCTTCTAGATACTCTAAACCTACTAGCGGGAGGGAACATCTACCAACTACCCTATGAAGATATCAAGACTATCTTTAGGAATCATTTTAGGGAGGCTAGGAAAAAGGGTAGGGGTGGTCAACCAATGCGTAACCCACCCTCTTCCAACACATCCATAAAAGGTGAAATTGGAAATATACTAGAAGATTTCAAGAGTGAAATGCTTCAAACCCTTGCCCTACAAATGGACATTATGCACATCAAGTGAAGGAAGGAGGAAGCATAAAGAGCATTAACCATATTCTACCCTAGATGCACAAATAGGCACCCTAGGAATCAATGCCCATTAAACCTAATAAAAACCTACTCTGTCTATGAAGGAAACTACTCCACAAACAAGTTCCCTTATCTATCTAGACTAAAAGTTGTGTATCAGGGAACTAAAGGGGTGAATGAACAACTCTTCTACATAAATCAAAGGATACCTCATGGGCCTCGGCCATACTTGCAGGGCATGCAAGGATAATCCCATGCATATTACAAACCTAACCAGAACACATCCATTCCCAGCTGACCAACCAACCATTTTAGCCATATACTTTTCCACATACTGAGTGGAATGCACCTCCCGAGGGGTGGAGGCCCCCTTACAATAATTCCCCAGGTTTATTTCCTTCACCTCCTACTCAACCAAAACCTTTGCACCCTACTCCACCTAAACAACCTTAGATTCCTACCCAGCCAATTCTGAATCCAAATAATAGATAGGCACAACAATTTTACAGTGGAGAGACATCTTATCATACTTATCGTGTGGAGATTCAGGAACTCAACCTAAGAGCTGGGGGAGTACTACCGAACAACTAGTCTCCACCGCCACCTAGGGAGGGTGAGGAGGAAAGAAAGGAAAGCATGCCTACAGTGAATCCACCACCCTCTCTTGAGAGATTAGCTCATCCAGTAAAACCTAGCCGAGAAGAGAATGAATTTCTTGGTGAATTGAAAAATTTATATGTCAAAATTCCACTTCTACAAGCCATCAAGGATGTACCTATTTACAACAAGTTGATTAAAGAGAAGTGTTTCAAACATCTAGGGGGGCAAGAAAGAGACACCCCTAACATTAATGTCATTGGATAACTGTCTGACTTAATGTTGTGTAGGTAATTTGCCCAAAGTATTTGGACCATGGAAGCCCTGTAGTAGATGCGCACATCAATGGCACCATTGTCCCACACACTTTGATTGATCTTGGGGCTACCATAAACGTAATGACTAAGGACACCATGCTCAAGTTCAATCTCCGGGGTTCATTAAAAAGACACAATAGACTTGCAACTTGCAGACCGTTCCACAATAACCCCTGAGGGGATTGTTGAGGATATGATGATCTCCATTGACTCTTGGGAGTACCTTGCAAACTTCCTAATCCTCCATCCTAAGGCCAAGCTTACTGGTTATGCTCGAATACTTTGGAGGCCTCGATTAGCCACTATTGATGCCTACATCAATTGCAGGGTTGGAAATATGAGTATAAAAAATTGGGCATTTATCCAAGTAGTTAGTCTTGTAACCTCCTGCTCAACCATCTCTAGAACATGACTTACCTTTATGGCTAGAAGAGGAGGAAAAAGGTGAAATCTACTGAGCCCAGCTCTATACCTTAGAAAAAACCATGGGAGGAGGACAACCAGATGAAGATGGTTTGATTGAACACATACTCTAAAGTCCAACTCCTAACACCTTGTCGTTAGAGAAAGTAGTAAAGGAAACCAAGAGTAACCATCAGATTAAACTATTCTTAGCTGATTCAAACTGTGCCCGTGTCAAAACAATAGAATTCGGCCCTAAAAGAACATTGAAAATCAACCCCTCCTTTTGTACACCAAGAAGAAAGGTTGTGTAACATGCTAAGGGAACATTTGGATGCCTTTGCTTGGAGTTACAAGGAAATGAAGGGAGTAAACCCCTCAGTGTATATTAACTAGATTTATATCATAGAATGCTGAAAACTAGTCAAACAACTTGAAAGGAGAAAGCATCCATCTCTGTAGGATATAGTCAAAGAAGAACTACAAAAGCTGCCAGATGTAGGATTCGTTTAAACTTTCTCAGACAATGAGTGGGTTTCTCCTTTGATATTGGCTCCAAAGAAAAATGGGAAGTGGAGGAATTGTGTCGATTACAGAGAGTTAGACAAAGAAACAAACAAGGACCATTTCCCTCTTCCTCTAATTAGCCAAGTGCTAGATGGCTTGGAGAGGAAATTTTTTCTCTTTCCTAGATGGCTTTAGTGGGCACAATAAAATCCATATTAGCCCAGAGGACTAGGATAAAACCACCTACACCTGTCCTTGGGGTATTTTCACTTATAGTGTCCTTCCTTTTGGTCTATGCAATGCCCCTGCCACTTTCTAGAGGGAAGTCTTCAATATCTTTGTTAAGCTAGTCCATGATGCATTATAAATTTATATGGATGATTTTACACCCTATGGGTGTGAATTCCAGGAGGCTCTGTCTAGCTTGGGAAAGGTGCTCAACAAATGCATTGAAATGAACCTGTCCCTTAGTCTGGAAACATGTGAGTTCTTAATGATGCTAGGGATTGTTCTAAGTCATTCAATATCCCATAAAGGACTGCAGGTGGACCCAAATAAGATAGCCATCATCCAAAGGGTCCCACCTCTACAAAAATAGAGGGATGTCAAAAGTTTTCTAGGTTTAGCTGGATACTATTGGAGATTTATAAAAGATGTCGGCAAGTTAGCTTCTCCTTTAGTTGGGTTACTGGCCAAAGACTTGGAATTTTTATGGTCAAAATGTTATGAAACTAGCTCAAAAAAGGATAGAAAAGATAGATAAACACCTTATAATTTAGCATATTTGAGGGGGCAACCTCCTTTACATTATACAAATGAACAATTCTTCAGTGATACAAATGACAAGACCTATTTTCTATATATAAGAGTCTAAGGGGTCATAATATAATCAGAGCCAACATAACAATAATAAGGTAAGGGCATAATAATAACAATAGTGGGCTTCTATGGGGCACAATATTAACAATATGGGGACTACATGGGCACAACAATATCATAAGCAGGTTGTATTAATAACAATAAGGTGTTACACTAGTGGTATAGGGACCTAACATGCCCCTCTCCTTCAAAAAGTGTTCTCCTTAATGCTTGAGTAGTTCTTAATGCGTCTCTATAAAATTATTGCCCTCCCATGTGGAATATTTAGTGGGTAAGTTCTTCTACTTGATGATATACTCTGAAATTGATCAATTTCATAGTTGTTGGGTTCTTGTTTTTGTGACCACTCCAAGCTCCAATATGATTTTTCATTCCTCATCAAGCTTTCGAAATATTGTTTGAACTGGGATCTTCTACAACTTTTGAATGAGTGGTCACACTTCTTCAACCTTCTTCCATTCATCCCTTGCTTCATTTATCCAATCTAGTTGGATAATAGAAATAGCACAAAACAATGCTTCCACATCCTCATATTTTCTTGAGAGTGCATTTGCAACAACATTTTGCTTCCCTTTTTTGTAGATGATTTCAAAGTCATAACGTAACATATTTGTGACCCATTTTTTTGTTCTTCTAGAGACAATATTTGTTCTAAAAGTTATTTCATACTATAATGATCCACTTTTACCTTCAAGTGTCTTCCCATTAGGTAATGTCTTCATTTCTTAAGTGCATGTAGTATTGCCAACATTTCCTTCTCATAAATAGCTTGCTTAAGATGTAGTTGTAAAAATACCCAATCGCCTACATCAAAAATTCTTTCACTATGATGTTGATATGACTGGTTTTCATTTGATTCTACACCAAAGTGGCATTATCCTTTAAAAGTTGGAGAAATTGTTCTTTATGCTCGATGTGATCTTTCATTGCTTGAATCTTTTTCTTCCTAATATGTCTTTCTATATTGAGAGTTTGAGGAGTCATAATTTCTTCCAATGAATTAAAAGATATAATTCGATTCATTTCTTAATGCTCGGCGTGATCTTTCACTTCTTGAACATTTTTCTTCTTGATATGTCCTTCTATCTTGATAGTTTGAGGAGTGGTAATTCCGGCCAATGCATTACAAGATATGGTCAGATTCATTTCTTCTTTCTCAATGTCATCTTTCACTTCTTGAATCTTTTTCTTCTTGATATGTCCTTCTATCTTGCGAGCTTGAGGAGTGGTAATTCTTGCCAATGCTTTACACCATAAGTTTGGATTCATTTCTTCTTTCTTTGGGGTTGGTTCCTAGTGTATGTCCTCTTCTTTTGATGTTTCTTGATCCTTTTCTTCCTCCTCTTCATAATCTATATAAAATAATTTCTTCTCATCACACTTATGACCTTTAGTGTATTTGCTATCACAATTGTAACAAAGTATTTGCTCTCTTTTTCTTCCAATATTTGTCATGTAAACCTTGTAAGTTGTGGAAATATAGGAGATAAAACAATTCCATAATTATAGTTGTGGGTGGTGGGATTCCTTGTTTCCATAACTTTTCTTTCAATTTTTCTTGCCAATGTGAATGCCTTCTACAATGAATCAGGTTCCCATAAACGAACCTCATGTTGAATGTTATCCTTTAAAGTCCTTATGAAGACATCAATCCTTTGTTTCTGTGGGATACCATTTACCCTTATATTCAGTTTTTGAAAGTCCTCAATGTGCTTTTCCATTGAACCCTTTTATTTGAGATTTATCAACTGGCTAAAGAAGTTGTTACTCTTTGTATCCTCATAATGTGCTATTATTTCTTGCGTGAAAATTGACTAAATAACAAGTGTTTTACGAGAAAAAATCCCTTTATATCATAAAAATTTATTTGGTTCAAAATATAAAGACGCAATATTTACCTTTTGTAACAGTTGAACCTCATGAATATCAAAATATTGCTCCATCTGTAGTATCCAATTTAATGAATACTTGCCATCAAAATTTCCCATACCGCCTTTTCTTGATTTTAGGAACTTGATCTTGAAACAACTATAACTTGGTAATTTCAAGTCTCCAAGCTCTAAATTATGTCCTGCAGTAGCCCTCTGTGTCCTCATTATAACCCCACAAGTCTAATCAGAATTTGATTCTCCAAGAAAGAGTTATGCCCAATCTCCTAAGATGACTTGATTATATAATGTTTTAGTAGAGGAAACTTGTACGAAGTGCCACATGTCACTGTTTCGACCTTCAGATCTGAAATATATACATGGGAAATATAGTCTGTCCTCTTTCTGTAACTTCTGAATAATTTCAATTTGTTTCCCAGAGAGAAAGTTATGAATATTTTTGCCAAGTCACTTGTTTGGAATGTAATTCGGGAGTCTCTAGAAACCTTAAGCCACTCAGATCATCTCTCTGAAAATATATTGATACAAGCTTTGAAATTCAGAACTGAAGTTGAAATCGATTTCATCTCAGATGGATTTTTTGTTTTAGCCTCTGAAACATCACGGAAAAAAGTTATAGCGAAAATTCCACGATGGCCTATTTGGAGCAGAAAAACCCTAGAATCCAAAGCTGTAATACCAAATGTTATGGAACCAGCTCAAAAAAATATAGAAAATATAGATCAACACCTTAGAAATAAGAAACTTTAAGGGGTCAACCTCCTTTACATTACACAAATGAATAATCCTTTGATGATACAAATGAAAAGTCTTCCTTTCTATATATAGGAGTCTAAGGGGTCATAATACAATCAGAGCCGACGTAACAATAATAATGTAAGGGCACAATAATCACAAGGTGGGGACTACCTCGGCACAACAATATTACAAGGCGGTTGTAATAATAACAATAATGGGTTACACTAGTAGTGTAGGGACCTAACATGCCCCTCTCCTTCAAAAAGTGTTGATACCAAATGTTATGAAACCAGCTCACAAAAAGATAGAAAAGATAGATCAACGCCTTATAATTCAGCCTCTTCGAGGGGGAAATCTCCTTTACATTACACAAATTAACAATTCTTTGATGATACAATGACAAGACCCCCTTTCTATAGATAAGAGTCTAAGGGGTCATAATATAATCAAAGTCGACATAACAATAATAATGTAAGCGCACAATAATAACAATAGTGGGCCTCTATGGGTCATAATAATAACAATACGGCGACGATAAGGGCACAACAATATAATAAGGGGGTTTTACTAATAACAATAAGGGGTTACACTAGTAATATAGGGATCTAACACAAAAAGTTGTTAAGAGGCCCTAGACACCTTGAAGGACAAGTTGACCACTGCACCTATTCTCTAAGGCCCAAATTGAGCCCTTCCTTTCCATATACATGTTGATGCCTCTCAAAATTCCATAGGAGCACATCTAGGGCAGATAGATGACAAGTTTCCTTATGTCATTTACTTTATTAGTAAGAATCTGTCAAAGGCCAAAGTAAACTATACAATGACTGAAAAGGAGCTCTTACCTATTGTGCATTTATTAAAAAATTCAGGAATTACATTACAGGTTACCAAACATTTGTACATACTAACCATCTTGCTATTAAATAGTTGATGAATAAACCATATGTAAATGCTTGGATTATCATATGGTTACTTTTATTACAACAACTTTATCTAACTATTATTGACAAGCCTAGAAAGGAAAATGTTGTTGCAATTTTTTTTATCCAAGTTAACTTTGCCTGTAGGGGAGAAAGGAATGGTTGATGATCAGTTACTAGATGAACACTTATTTTCCATTTTAGTTCTCTCTCCATGGTTTGCTTGCATAAAAATTTACTTGGTGTCTACATAGTTTCCATCAAATTTGTCCTCCAAATAGAAAAGCAATATTGTGAGGAAGAGCACCCCATTTACTTTGATTGGGGGAAACCTCTTCAAACTAGGTTGGGATCAAATTCTGAGAAGGTATATCAGGGAGGAGGAAGTCTTTGACATCATTCTGACCTATCATGATGGGCCTTGTGGAGGTCACTTTACAACCAAACGAACAACATTCAAGGTGATACAAGATGGTTATTACTGGCCCACTCTTCACCAGTATGTGAGGAGGTATACTAGTCATTATGATCGGTGCCAAAGCATGGGAAAACCTACCCCAAAGGATGAAATTCCTCTACAACCGCAAGTGACTTTCGAGCCATTTGAGAAGCGTTGCATGGATTTCATTGGATCCATTGACCCTCCATCCATGCAAAATTTTTACATCATTGTGTGCACATAATATTTAACGAAGTGGGTTGAAGCCAAGACCATCAAAGCAGCAATAGAGAAGAAAGTGGTTTGAGTTCTTAAGGGAAAATGTATTTTATATGTTTGGGTACCCTAAAGAACTAGTCACTAATCAAGGAAAACCAATTTACATCTCACTTGATTGAAAATTTGTTTATCCAACACAAGATCAAGCATAGAATATCCACTCCTTACTACCCACAAGCCAATGGGCAAGTAGAGGTCTCCAATAGAGAGTTGGAGGGAATTATAACCATAGCGATTAGTAGCAGTAGAATGGACTGGGAAGATAGATTAGTTAAGGCCACTTGGGCCTATACCACACTTGGAAGAACACCACTGGATTCACTCCTTATGAGATGATCTATGGTAAGAAGCCCTTACTATCCATTGAATTTGAATACAACACCTTAAGAATGGAAACACAACTAGATCTAGATCTCACCAGGGCACAACAAGAGAGATTGCTCCAACTGAATGGGTTAGATGAGTTTAGAATGCAGGCCCTCCTGCACACAAAGGTGACTCAAGTTCAAAGTAAGATCTCGCATGACAAGAACATAAAGGACAAATAGTTTTAAGAAGGTGATTTGGGTTTTGTTGTATGATTCCAGATACAAGGCTTTTAAAGGAAAGTTAAGGACTAGATGGTTAGGGCCTTATGTCATAGAAAAATTTCATGATAATGGTTCAGTGCAAATGAGAACCATTAATGCAGAGGCTATTCCTTTACTTTCCAATGGGAATAGATTGAAAGTATACAAGAAGCCCTTGTCAAAGAAAGAATTGATCAATGGCATCAGCAAGATAGTGATGGTAGTGCAGCAAGTCTTAGCTTGTACCCCATCAGGTCATGGAAAAACAAAAAAAAATGAATAAAAGAATAAAAACACGGAGACTCAGGTCAAAACCTCCATGAGGTACCTGAGTCCCACTGTTGGATTGAAAACCTCTTGAGGTAGGCCAATGGTGTCAAAAATGAAAAAAAAAAAAGAGGAAAAAAAAAGGAATAAAAAAATCTATGGGTGAAAACCTCTTTTGAGGCATCCAGAGCAACCAGCTAGGATGAAAACCTCTTGGAGGGAGACTAGTTTTTTTCAAAAAAAATAAAAAGAATATATATAAAAAGAGAGAAAAGAAAAACTTTGAAATGTTGTTTGCAGGTTAGCAGGAGGAGGATTAGAGAAATAAGGGAGGAGCATAAGGACCTATACAATTCATGTTTTCATTACTCCATCGCATATTCTTCACCATCCCATTATTCCCTCCATTATGAACTCATCCAAATCAGTTTACATGGGCTCTATGTTTTCAACATGATTCCCTGTAAACCTCTAGGATTCCCTTAAAATCTACAGGATGATCCTATTTGAATTACAATGGCTTGGGAATCTAAAGGAAGGTGACACTAGAGAAAGGGGATGAATAGCATGTGTCAAAAAATAAAATGTTACTCCACAAATTCATCACCATCCCTCTCCCCACTATGATTACCCCTACATTCACCTAATAAGGCAGTTTCAACAAGGTTACAATTTTCAAAAAAAAAAAAAGAACATTAGAAGAGGGTAACAACAGAGGATAAGGGGACAATACCTGAAGGATATACCTCTCACCTACCAATCACTACACCCCTTCTCTACCCATCAAAGAAATCATCATGCTATGGAAGTAAACGAGAGAATAAAATTTTAGGTGAGAGGCAGCCACAGGACATCCTATAGGTTTCCTATAGGAAATCCTGTAGCAGCCTATCCCACAAAAGGAAATTTCACAGGTTGCAATCATGTTTAACATGGAGATCCTATTTTCAAGGAAGATCCTTCATGGCTTAGCAGCAACACCAGGATCATCAACATAACCCTCTAGTTCCTGCACATCAAGGGAAATAAGCATCAAAGGAGGCCAATATAAAAAAAACATATGAAACAAATACATAACATAGGGACATCATTCTCTAACAAGCAACATCATCAAGGAACCTTACGCACATGTATGCCATCTCACTTAGGCCCTCTCGTTAGCATAATATGATAAAAAATGTAGGATTGTGTAACAGTTGGTTTTATAAGAAAAGGTGGCCAGTTAACTTGGCCACCTTCAGCCAGCCAACGAGGAGAATACAGTTAGATCACTCCACACGTGACAACAGTCAAATCAGAAGAAAAAGGAGATTATGCCAAAAATGGTTAAGTTACGGATGATCAAAGTGGGACATGATTACAAGGTAAGGAGGAATGATTAAGTGGTAGTGGGACCAACAATCCAAAATTGGGTGCTCGTACTTCGGTAGCCAGCACACCATCCCACACAATCACCCATATGAGGAAATAAAACGATGATTCCCATGTAAAGGAGGCATTCACAATCTCGAGGATTCATCGAAGCATGGTTTCTCTTGGCTCTTGAAGCAGTGTCTACAGGAAAGATAGTGAGAAGTTTTTAGCGTAGGAGTTCCTACAGGATCCTACACAAGAACCTACATGATATAGACTAGTCATATAAAGGATTAGCAATGGGAATTTAGAGAGGAAATATCAAATTTTGGTTTCATTAGATAATAAATGGGAGGTAGGAGCTACACCTTCCCACATTTTCAATTTAAAAAAAAAATATAGAAAAACCCTCCATTTGGTTAAAGAAAATGCAGTCTAGGGGATTTATATACAGAGTTTTCATTTAAAATCTCTCACCCATTATAATTTTGAATTAGACCCATAGAACCCTCCATAATTATCAGAGGAAAAATTATAGGGGGATTTAATAAGAAAGAACCCACAAACACAATGAGAATTCATCAGCACCCTCCTCTAGTAGAGATCTTCACAAGGCACAATTGGATGGGTTTCTTTCAAAAAATGAGGGGATATGATAATGAGGTGGTTAGAGACTTTGCTCTCTCACTCATACCTCTAACTAGGACCCATTCCACTATTGTGGCAGTAGGATCTCAGTAGAAATCACCCTTGAATTCATAGGTAGAATCACTACACTTCCTTTACGGTTTACTTGGAGAAAGGAAGATAAGAGTAACAGCTAAATTGCAAAGAATAAATTCTTTTTGGAAGGAGAGGGGACAATAGAGGAAAAAAATGGGGTCAGAATACAAAGCCTGCCATACCCTTGGAATGAAATTAGCTACTAACTCATTAATTATATATCATGTGAAAGAATATATACTGTGTCATATTGACACCATTTTAGGCTTCTCCAGGAACTGAGATTTGGAGCAGACACACCTCCTCAAAATAGGCTAAGCATACCCTAACTACTTATTCAATCAGTGATAGATATCAGCCTCAAAGCGCGGGAAGGAAAACATCAATAGCTAGACCATCATGGGTTAATCAAACTTATCCTAGAAGATTCCCTCCAAAACCTAAGACTCCCTTTTACATGGACAACTTTCAGACACATGCAGGTAGAGGGAGAAATAAAATCTCTTGAATATGACAAAATCCCCAATGCTAGGAGACACATAAGGACCTTCATGAAGAACATGCCATCCTACAGGAAAATCTGCTAAACCTATAGGAAACTCATAAAATGGACTAGGAAGGTGTCACTCAGAAAGAAACAAAGAAGGAAGATTTAGAACTGAGGGAGCCTAGTCCTCAACCAAACCTTGACTCTTACTACAAGTTCATTGAATGGGGTAGGGTCATTCCAAAAAAAAATTCCATCCCCTTATTCTTTGAGCTTGAAAAATAAAGGGAAATAACACATAGGTGGATGCAAATTTCCAAATCTAAAGGAGTGGAGGATATAGGCCACATGGAGTAGAAAGTAAAGGAGATGGGTACAAAACTGAGCATTATAAGGGACAAAGAAGAAATGGTGAAATCGTAGTTGGAACTAGAGAATGCATGGCTAAGGAGACAGCTACAACGAGAGAATGTCAAGTGGCATCCATGGCTAGTTTATCCTTAGAGGCAATCCAGTGCAGGATGCCAACAAACTCTTATGCATTGTATCTTAAGGAACAATAACTATAGTTTTAAATTAAGACTTTAGCATAGAGTGGCACTATGCCCTTCCAAGACTAGAAACAAGTCATTGATATCGGTGATCAAAGCACCTTGGAGGATAGATCTAAAATGTATGAGTTTTACCTACACAACTTGCCCTTGACAGATCTGAATGTGTGGGACCCAAATTCAAAACTAGGGATCTTGCAATTGATGGCCTTGGCATCATGGATGAATCATGAGGAGGTAAGTGTTGAAGAGATGAAGAAAATAATAGAAAGAGAAGAGATATAACCCCTAATTATAAGAGCTGAGTAATCAAATCCAATGGCTGTCGTCAGCACCCACAACTTGATTGCAAATGACCCTAATCTTGCGCCTAGGTACCTTGCTGCCCAAGAGCAAGTAGTCACACACTTTGAAGGCTTGTTCAGGTTGTTAGGGGATGCCAGCATGAAATCTTTCCAAAGGATATGGAACACTTTTCCCTACAACCTCAAAATCAAAGAATACCATTATCCTTAAAGATTGAGAGAGGCACTAAACTGAACACCCATGTACAAGCAAGCTCTACAAATATTCAAAGTCAGTTGGATTGGCTTGAGACTCAGTCCACCATTTCTCCTAGGAATGTTGGAAGGAAGGAAGGAAGATGGAGAAAGAAAGAAGTGAGAAGAGATAGAGAGGAAGGAGGGATTCTACTCATAGGAGGAACAAACTATAGCAGAATCATGGGATGTTAAGGAGACCACTAGAGTAACGAAGGACATGGATATAGATTGAGTTGCTCAAAGGATGAGCAACACATTCAATAGCGGGGTGATGATGAGCCTCATCATTGGGTAACTTTATGCAACTTGATACACCTCCAAGAAACTCTTATCATAATTCCTTACATATTTTGATTATATTTTTCTTAATGAGATGAGTAAAAGTGATATGTTATGTCTAGTGGACTAATGTGCATTGATTGTAGGTTTTTGAGAGAAAATCATGGCAATTTTGGATAATTAAGGGTAGAAACTCAAATGAGACGAGGAGGAGAAATTTTAGGAGATAGATGCTCCTATTTTAATCCTCACTCATTCGAATATTCCTCCATCAAATCACATTAGCTCAGAGTTGCAAGAAGATGAGTCATGAAGATCAGAAGGTAACCGAGCCAGTGACAGTTAAAGAGTTAGTTCATCTTGAGTTTGGGAGCTGAGCCTCCCTAGTTTTAAGGAAGTTGTTGGACACTTTAGTTGTATAAATAAAGAGTCTAGAGCCTCATTAACATTCATATTGTTTATGTAAAAGCACTAGGCATTTTTTATTTCAAGATATGTGGAAGACATTGTTATATAGTTTTTTGATATGATAATGGGAATGAGAATTTCCTGGACCCAACAGTGAGTTGACTCAGAGGGCTGAAGCTCTTGGGTTATGGCCCAACCCTAGTATCAAAGGCTCCTCTTCTTGTACTTGTATGCTTAGTTGATTTCATAGATTAATGGTTGAATTGTTTTTAGCATTATTTCATTGCAAGTAGTTGTGGATTTGATTAGTTTGCTTCCATTTTTTCATTGATTTAGCAATAGCTTAGAAAGATAAAGAAATATCAAAAAGATGATAGTAGGTAGCTTTGGACTCACTCCTCTCTTCAGGGACAATGGTTTGAGGAAAGAACTCCTATGCAACCCCAGAAAGATAGAATTGTGATTTCTTATGGTATTTAAAGTTTTCTGCTACATAGGTCGGCATTTTACCAATTTCCAAGAATAGGATTTAGTTTTCAATTATGATATATTTAACCTTGCATTATATCTCATAAAGTTTTCACATTATTATGCATGTTTTTCCATTCATGAAATAGGCAACTAGATAATGAAATTATGTTTTCTTAGTTGATTGAAAAATTTCTTGTTTGACATGATTCATGGATAAATGCCAGTGATTGATGTAGTGTAGGAGTTTTAGCAGTGAAAATATATCTCATGACCAACAACCCTATCCTAACCTCATGCATCAATGATTATCACTTTTTCCACTAAGCCCTCACCAAATTCATCATTTCATAAGAACACTTCTCCAAGTTCGTTGAGCAATTCCAACCATCTCACAAACTTTGTTTTCAGCTCTGAAGGAGTCCTGGCTACTCCCTTGCCTCATTTCTCTCACCATTCACCTTCCATAAGCCCTACACCACCTTTCAAAACCCTCGTCTTTCTCTCGACTGGATCTTGTAGGAATACAGGGGATCTTGTAGTAGTATTAGGACATCTTGTAGGAGGCATTAGGACATCCTGTAGGATTACCTGTAGTGACCAGCTTTGAGGTTGAATTGTGGAAAAAGCACCTAGGAAAATAGGCGAAGCCCCTACATGCCTCCCAAGCCATCTGACCATTCACTATCATCCCTAATCCACTTGGGACATCACCAAGAGGATTTAGCATTCACATTTTCACACAAAAAAAGACAAAAAGAAAAAAAGAAGTTATTGTGTTCATTTACATGCACAATAGTAGAATGTTTGGTTGTTTCAGATTGCATGCCTAGGACAATAGGATTACACACATATCAACTTAGGAATATTTTGAAGCAAAGCCTCTTAGTAGTAGTTAGATGAATGTTGTGTTTAAGCATTTGATCTTAGTTTTTCCTTACTATAGTAGACAAAATTTTAGTTAGAGTAAATTTCCCTTTTCCTCATTGGTAATTGATGAGCCTCATCATTGAGTAATTATATGGGCATTAATTGACCTTAATTCACCTCCTAGCTTAGTCAACCCAAATACTCTGACAACTTATTGCATACTTTTGATTATATTTTGTTTATGAGATGAGTAGAGTTGGATATTTTGCTTTGTGGTCTAATCTACATGTAATGTAGGAATAAAGGATAAAAGCCAGGGAAATGTAGGGATAAAAGATAAAAGCAAGGAACTATGGTAAAGACCTTGGTAAAAACTCAAATGGGACAAGGGAATGGAATTACAGAAGGTAAATCCTCCTCATTTACTACCCCTCCATTCAAATATCCCTCCATCAGCTGAAAGTACAAATCAGGTGTACTAAAAGATAAACAAGAAAGTGAAGGTGAAAACAGCCAAATCAGGTGCACTAGAAGGCAACCGAGCTACTGAAAGTGAAAGCAAGGGTTTATCGTTGAGTTGGGAGCTGTGCCTCCCTAATTTTGAAGGAAGTTGTTGGAGACTTCAGATGTATAAATAGAAGGGATTTGGACATCAATTTTTTTAGTTAGTTAGCAAGCATTAGAAGTATTCAGACTTTTTACTATACTTTGTGTCCAAGTGTAGAGTTGTAATAGTTTTGATGTAATAAAGTGTTATTTTATAATGAAGATGAGTTTTGTTTTGAGCCAGCAGTGGGTTAACTCAGATGGCTGAAGCTCTTGGGTTGGGGCTCGACCCTAGCCAAATCTCCTCCTTATTCTATTTTTAAGTGGCATAGTTTCATGTTTTCTATTCATCTACTTAAGTAGTTCATTTCCATTCCAGAGGTTTATTGTTTAACTGTTCATCTGCTTCAATAGTTGTAGTCTCATTACAGTAGTGTAGAGTAGATCATTTATGATTTCATTCAATTAATAGGTTAGAAAAGAAAATATCCATAAGGTTGTCCATAGGTGTCTCGGCCTCACCTCCTCCCCCTGGGACCATGACGTGAGGAAGAAACCTTGGAGCAACCCCAAAAACATAGAGTTTTAGTTTTGCATGAAGTTTGTCGTTTAACATAGTCATTGGTTCATTGCATTTTCACTTGGTCCATTTCATGGTCATTCAATCATTTCATGCTCACCTATTCCTTCACTCTCTTCCTATCATTTGATCTCCCTCACATTCCTATTTCATTCTCCTTCAGCATGAAATGCTTAGCGGAAGCTAATAATTCATGTTTAAATGGTTTTTACCAGTACGTCACCTTTCACAAGCAAAACTGACCAATCACCACCCAAATTCGCTTTTAGCATTTGACTTTGTGCACTTTAAATCCAAACCGTCAATCTACCTTGTCGAATCTGACAGCTATCATGCACCCACTCACCAACTACCTCGGTCAAGTCTCCACCGTTGATCTACCTAGATGGGTCCGATGGCTATCGTGCCATATTGTGTGGATTTCTATCTGGTCTTTATCAAGCTGTAGGCACATGATAAGAGCGGTGTCCATATGCTACGTGTTTCCGAGGGAGGCTAATTGCGTAAAATTTTGGAAAACTTCTTATAGCTTTGAGGGTGCGCGAAAAACAGCTTATCGCCTTCGAAACCCGCTCTATCATTTTCGCACATTCCTTTAGGCGCTTCAGCCTCAACCATCGATCTATCTCCTAATCTAACAGTTGTCACTTCACCCGATTGCCAACCAGCTCAGCCGATCTCCATCATTGATCAACCAATTAGTCCCGTCCATCCATCTTTTGACTTAGCCTCCGCGATATAATCTCAGTCGTCCATCCTATTAGTTAACCATATTCGCCCATCTACCTACATTCCCTCCTATGATTGGATCCCAGCCATTCATTTGCCTTTCACCCGCCTAATCCAAAGGTGCCTATCCTAGAATGATGGAGATGTGTAATTTTTTCCTTATTTATCTTGGAGTCGACATACGACATGAATGTGTGTGTCTGTGTGTCTATGTTGTAGTAGTATAGATAAATATCCAGATTTCAACTATATATATTATATTGGTAAATGAAAAAGAAAATTATGATTAAAACATTTTAGTGGTGTGTAACTCAAAATGAAAGAGATATCCAATTAGTTTTTCATTTAGTTTGGAGTTGACGCATGGAAAGAATATATATATGAATACTTATTTTTTTATATATATTATAAAATTAAAATAATATGAAGGTTAATGTTTACCTTGATGATTGTGACCAAACATGGGGGATCGATGTGGCTAGGGGCCATAGAAAAGTTGCATACGACACCCAAAACATTCTACAAACATGCGAATGGGATTATTTCCTGAACGATTCTTTTTTCTCAAAAGTCTATTTTTCTAGATATCGAATTTTGGGAAGGTGGTAGGGGAGTGTTGACTATAAATAGGCCACTAACCTATGCATGTTCATTCGATTGGTTTCTTTAGAGTGAAAGAGTAATGCAAGCTATAGGGGCTTGTGCTTTGGTAACTATGGTGTGTATTTTGCACAGTTTGGCACCTCAGTGAGTTGAAGGGTGGTGAACTATCCTTTGGATGGCGAGACGTGGTGAGGATAAGAGAACTACTAAATTTTCTTGTTGCAGGAGTTAAAATGGGGTGGTTTTATTCTTTTCCTCATTTAGTAAGAAAAATGGCTATGCCTCTAGGCCCTAGGAGTTCCATTGTAAATGAAATTTTGGATGTGGTGGTCGTCTGTTCTTTTTGGGTTTCCTCATCTTTATGCTTTCAAGAATTTGTCATGGTCCCTATCATCTTTAGCAGTATTTGTTACACATATCTATCACAAAAATTTCTTAGGTTCAAGAGAAGTAGTTTGAGGTCCTAGGCTCACTACCTCTGTCATTGGTTACATGGGGTACCCTATTCAAGAGGAAGTATTGTAATCATGGGGGTGCTTCTTTAGTCATAATTGTGGAAGAATATGTAATTTTTGACAATTTTTATCTTGTTGAGTTTTGAAGCGGGATTTGATTACCAAGATACAACATTTGGGTGGTTGAATTAAATTTGTCTTTGTGGTCTAGATTATATAGTGGAATTCTTAGATGAAGGGGGCATGTTGTGTGACGTGGGTGACCTCACAAATTCCTGGTTGGCCATTATGGGTGCATAGGAGAAGTGGAGGCTGATGGGGGTGTCGAGGATATTCATGAGGGTGAATTGGCTGATGAACATGTTTCATCACCTAGCCATGTGGAAGAACCACACTCATTAGAATGTTTGTATAGGTAGTTATAGAGTCTTACCACACTTCTGGAGGAGCTACAGAATCAGAAACATGTTTACATAACATGAATTTAATTTTCCTTTTAACACTAAATTTATGAAACAACAAAAAACTATTTTAATATCATATCTAATACTTTAGCTATTTTTATTGTTTTACATTTAAATCCATCATAATCTATTAATGCCATCTCTAAATTCCTAAGTAATTTTTTGTGGCATTTAATACCATAATTATTAATATATATTTTTCAACAATCAATGAATTTATTAGCATGTCATCATATTTTTTTTCTTTATTTATTTTAAACATATACCATGCTTTTTTCTATCTTTTGTTTCTTTATTTTTTTATTTTTTATTTTTATAGATTTTGTTATAATTTTATACCTTTTAAATATAAAGATTTATTTAATTGCAACTTTTTAATTTTGAAATTTATCTAAATAGTTTAAATAAAATAAATAATTATAACGAAGTCAATAGTATTTTTAGTTTTAATTACACTAAATACACACATATATTTAGTTATTTTTTCAAATGAACTCAAAAAGGCCTCAAGATGTGAGGTAAGGGCTAATGAGTGATCCATATTATCATGTACAAGCCATCAAAGGTATCTGCATGCCAAGACATCATGAATAAAAAGTGCCCTACATCATTGTTAGAAGAGGAAAAGGGCTTATGTGCAATTAACTAGCTCAACTATTGGCACTCCAATGTGATGTAAAAGCCCTATCTTGTGATATTAAGGATGACCATCATCATCTATTAGGTGGATCAAGTGATTCGTATCAAATAGTGTCAACACCATGCTAGGGGAATCCTAGGTTCACTGTCCAAATCAGCAATATCTCCAATGTTAAGCATCATGGGCTCAATGGTCTAGCATTTTGGGATTCCTTGTAGTGTCAAGAATTATATAAATCCCTTAATCAGTCTAATTCCCTATCCTAGATAGGAAATATTGCACCATCAATGTTGATCTCCCTCTCTAGTTTGGAGAGTACAACTTCTACTCCACTAGTTAGCAAGTGGGGAAATCACCTATAACATTTTCTATTACTGCGATGTCAAGCATCTCACAAAATATCCTTATAAAAAAGTTCCAATCAATCCATAATTAGATAACTCAAACCATAAAAGAATCATAGAGTACCATACATAATGTTAGATACACAAACAATACTTCACAAAATGATCAATATCAAGTGTCTAACTAGACCAAGTGCCATGTTGTTGTTTCCTCTCTT
>APFE030433381.1:143618-159997 GCA_000404065.3 Pinus taeda | reverse complement strand
AGACTCTAATTAACTATATTTAAACCAAGAAGCATACTCCAATCAACTATATTTAAACAAAGAGATAGGTACTGCTAGCACTTGTTTTTATTATAATATAGTTTCTATAATATTTTTTATAAACTTCACTGTAAATTTAATAATAATATTATTCAAATTAATACTAATAGTTTATTATATTAATTTAGAATATCTAAAAAATTAATATACTAAATTCATTTATATATTTTAAATATAATTTCAATAACCAAAAAAATTGCAATTTTAATATATATTCCATAATTGTCCATTGAACTTAATTGAGGTTGTGTTATGCTCTTAAATAAGTTTATAATGAAGGCAAGCCTAGTACTAGCCACCTCTGCCTGCCTTGAAACAAGCAAGTTGACTTTTTTAAGCAAATGAACCAAATACCCAGAAAAGAAAATATGTCAACACAAAATATATATTTCATAACTGATAATTTTGAAATTAAGTCCTTCTGTACTCATTATTGACTTCTGCTAATTAATCTAGGAAACTCCCTCCTTTAAAACTAATTTAAACATCTATTAAAACTGGACAGTTGTGGAAGTCAAAAAAATATTATTTTAACGTCTAAAAGCTAAAATTAACCTAATGACGTAAGTATCAAAAATAACTATACTTATTATTTATGAAAATCCCTGAAAAAATCAGTGGGAAAACGAGGCGATATGATGCCCCAGTTACCAGTATCCCACACCGGTTTGCCGGTCCCTGCGGCTCAATATGCACGTGTGGACCTTTAACAGGTGAGGTGACAACTACTGCAATCGACTCCAGCTTTTTCGTTACAGCCACTTTGAAGGTGCAATTATACAAAGATATTTGGAAATCAAAGCCAGCTCGGTGTCCCAACGACAAGATGGGAAAGAAAACGCTTTCTGCGTTTAAACGGCGGATTAGGGGGCCTGTCCTTCCAGCTGTTGCTGCGTCATTACCGCAAATCGGTTTTTTTAATTTTGAAAATAGTACATCTACTCAATTATATTTAGTATTAAGTATTAGATTAAGAAATATCCTAGTCAAAAATTGCAGATTAAGAAATATCTTAAAATGTGATGGTCAAGAAAGTGTCAAAAAAAATCTCAAATCAAATTCCTAAATATTCTACAATCTATATAAAAATACACCCTTAAATCAGATTAAACTGAGAAAATTTACGGCCAAGAATCTATATAAAAATACACCCTTAAATCAGATTAAACTGAGAAAATTAACGTACCTTGACCGTATTGATAGAATTACCACGTTCTTGAATGTTGAAGAAGGGACTTTGACCAGTCTGCGGCCACGAAAGGCTGTTACTGCTGCCTCTCCCGTTTTCTTGGTGGAAATATCGATTCCATTTTTACAACAAATGTATTTCCAACAAAGCTGATTGTTATCTCCCGCTGCAGATAATTCAACCAATTCCTGTACACATCTCTCACTGGCGTGCAGCACGTATCTCCTCAAAGACGCCTCGCTCACAGATCTGTTCAAAAATTAAAATTAATATCCATATATCTTCACCTCCCCTGCAAAATATTTCAACACTAAAACAATACTAAGAACAGAGTAGAGACTTTAATATTAACAACTGAAATCAGTATATAGAAAAACAGAGTAATCACATTACATAGCGCAGAGGTAATACTGAAAACTTATAAGAGGTATACAAACATGGGAAACCATCGAATTAACAAGCGTATCACTGCTATCTACAATGATTAATCAGCAGGTGGTCTGATGTCATACCAAGATAATTTAGAAATACGGAAGGTTACTATACACTGCCCAGTATACAACTAAAGGCAACACTAGGTCTTTAAAAATGCTCGAATGAAATGAAAAAAAACAACGAAACAGTTGCAGGGTAAAATAAAGCGACCATGTCGTGGGCATACTAATTAGCAACAGTAATCAATTCAATAGAGGGTCGCCATTACCAGCCTAAAAAGAAGACAAACCAGGTGGCATATAAATCTAGTTTTGTTTAGAAGATTTCAGGGACCGTTAACCACTGGTAGGGGAAATTTGAAACATTGACCTGGTAACAGAAAATAAAGAGGAGTCCCCACCATCTTCCAAGGCCGTGAATTTAAGATCATGAGACCTTTCGAATTCGCCATGGCCGTTTGTCTCGCACGACGGTTTGTCTCCCGCGAGGAATATCACTCTGCGTCCGTCAGCTTCTTCATTCAGTTTTGGATCAGTGGGATCAACGACCACGATTCATTCAATCGTCTAACACCACAAATCTATGGTCAACAATACGACACGGGGGGCGATTAGGGCCATTCATTTCAAATGGAAACACCTTACGGCGTAATTAATAAAAGCAAAAAGGAAACCAATTCATTTACTCCTTTACAAATTTTCCTCATGATGATCACTTTTTCACAGGGCTTCTTGATCAAAAGAATAGGAATCACACAGACCTTCTTAAATGAAATCCCAGAGTAAAAAAAAATTGAGTAAAAATTTAAAACTTAAATGAAATCCTTCGTTTCTTTTTCTTGGTCTCTCCCATGCGCCCGCAAGGCTGTAAACTCACATATACTTATATGGCATGAAAAGAGAATAATCTCTTAACAAATCACAAGCATGCTAGCAACAACTACTCGTCGAAATTTGACAATGGGTCTTTTTTCCAGAATCCCTCTGGACACGACTACACCTATCCTAAACAGAAAACACATATTCTTAACATAAAATATACAGTTTGGGAAAATCCCCCCTCCAAGGGCCCCACACACACAACAAAATGAAATATTTGTTTTCGAAAAAAAAATTGGAATCAAAATATGGAGTGATGCTCTTGCATCAAACTCCCTCGTAACAAAAGGTTTCTTGGACTCATGTCCATGATATTTGCAACAATGCAACCACACTTTAGGATCTTTGCTTCATCCATCCAAACCACTACTTTAGATGTAAGACCCTTCCATTTAACCATGTACTCATAATAATTTTTATTTATGGTTTTTTTTATGAGCTTTTGGTCAAGAATCATTTTCATCTGTAGCTTCTGAGTTGTAGATAAATGTGTTTCCCACTGAATCTTTTCTTCTTCATTTTGTGCCTCTTCTCTAGGGACCTAATAAGGGCACAAATATAAAATGTTAAATATATGGTAAATCTGTATATATGGAGGCAATTCAATCTCATAATTATTTGCTGAAAACTTCCTTAGGATTTTACATGGACCAATTTTTTTTAACTTCAACTTGTTGTACTCACATTTTGGGATAATTTCCTTCCTTAAATGAGCTAAAACAAGCTCCCGGCCAGCTTCAAAATTCACCTCCCTTCAATTGAGAACAAACCTCTACCTATATTTAAAATTGCTTTTCTGTAAATTCTCTTTAACTTGTTCATGTATCATCTCCATTGTTGTAGGGAACTCTTCTACATCAACACTTCAATTTTCTCATTTTCTCAAATTTATGAGTTCAAATATACCTCTCAGATGCATGCCATACACAATTTGAAATTTTTTTTTGCTTGTACTCGTATTATGAGAATCATTGTAGGAAAATTCATCTTACAGGATAGCTTGATCCCATTGTTTATTATGCTCATGAGCTAGACAACTTAGTAAATTTCCCAAACTTCTATTAACCATTTCAGTCTGCCCATATGTTTGGGGATGATAAGATGAATTGTAGGTCAAGTGATCTAGGTGGATATTATTGGTCACCCACTAATTCCACTTGGACCCTCACCATTGTTTCTTTCAGTTTTTTAGTTTCCTTAATTACAGCACAATTTACTATTTTTGGCAATTTTTTTCGGGTCTTGAACTTCCGAAGCCATTTTGAGGCCCTAAACAATGTTTTTTTGGAAAAATTTCTCGACAATTTCTATGGAAAAAGTTCTCAGCAATAACTATGGAAATCACATTACCTATCGTAGTTCTCGAAGAGATCTTTCCAACAAGGTATCATACATGTCAAACAGAGATAATATGACCAAGTTACAACCCTCAAAAGTTGTATGCCCAACTAACCCTGCCCATAAACTCTTGGTGTTACATCTCCTCGAGTTAGCGTTTTGTTTGTTTAGGGTTTTCTCTTATTATTCAATAATAAAAATCCCTTGAGCCTCATTGTAACTCAGTTGAGAGGCATGTAGCTGCCACATCTCTTCTCAGGGATAAGCTACCATCGCTCAAGCTAGTCTTATTTCCATTCTGTTTGTAAGAATATTTCAGTATTTGATATTAATGAAATGAAGTGTTATTTCTACTACATCTCTGTATTTATGGTTATATTTGTAATTTTTTGTGTTCCTGTTTAAATCCGGATCAGTCGTATCAGAGCGGTCTCCTCTTTCTCTGTTTTTCTTTCCATGTCCCCAACGAGGTCGAGATATAAGGAGTTAGGGCTTGACCTGGTCGAACCTTTGCAAGACCAGCCTCGCAAATCCCAATGGCATCCCATGGTGGATGAAGAGAAAGACAAGGGGGTAGGAGATCCTATCAAAATCTTACTCAAAGAAACCCTCGAGCGACAAAGGAACACGATAATGACAACTTTGCTGAGATCCTTCTACAACTACCCAAGGGCGGCGCATCTACTTCCAACAGCCAATCTGGAAGTGCCACACCTTTTAATGTACAAGTTAACTTTGACATTCCCATATTTAAGGATTAGATAGATGCAGATGTTGTAGATAAATAGTTAAATCTATTAGAAGGATATTTTTTTGTTCATGATTTTTCCAGCCTGGAAAAGAACACTTTTGCACTTATCAAAGCCGCCCCACATGTCAAGGACTGGTGGGAAACCTACTGCAAGAAAAAGGATGACATTACAGCCTCATTGTTTTCAGCTGCACCCCCTTGGAATTCATTCTGGGATGCCATCAAGGAGTAGTACTACCCTATCGGAAGCTATGAGGATAAATACATAAAGTGGACCACGGTACAATAGGGAAGGGACCAAGACATGTCGATGTTTACCAATATTTTTCATACCCTTCGCACAAAGTTGGGTATCAATGATTCTGAGCGGAATTTGGTACTCAAATAGCCTGGTTACCTACACATATACATCTGAGATGAGATGGATTTCCTAGACATCTCCTCGCTTGGCATGACGTACCGATACGCTGTCAAGATCTGGCAGAAGTTTAAACAAAAGAAGTGAGACTTTAGATCTATGAATCCGAAGAAAAAAGGACAAAGCACATGTGGGGTGACCCAAGACAACCCGTCGAAATTGCAAGAAAAGAACATCACCATGAAGTCAAAGAAGGACACGGGAAATTGGTGTGAGTTCCATAAGAGCCCCATTCACAACACAAGTGAGTGTCAAAGTCACTAGTAGCCGAGTTGAGGGCTTCAGAATCAGATGCATGTTCTGACCCTGAGTCAGAACCCGACAAAGGGAATGACAAAGGGAAGTAGATTATTGATGTGGAGTCTAGTGCCATTGTTGTCATTGCCAAGACCCATAAGAATGAGCTCAAAGATCCAAAAGAGGGGGAGCATCTTTCCCACTCACAAATATGGGTGAAGTGTTCACCATTGCAATTTATTGTCGACAGTGGCAGCCAAAAGAACCTCATTTCAGTAGAGGTCGTGAAGTGGCTAGGCCTACTAGCCGTACCACACCCACATCTGTACAACATCGAGTGCCTTCACCAAGGACGATATCTTTCAGTCAGCTAGCAGTGTCACCTTCCCTACAGAATCAAGCCCTTCACAGATGAGTTATTGTGTGACGTTGTTCCTCTCGAAGTTTGTGATGTATTATTAGGAAAACCATACTTGTGGAAGCGACCTGTTGTAAGTCTAGACCTTGCTCTATGATTATTTCTTTGGGTAATAATTTATACATGATACTAGAGGTAGCCCCACCTACCTCCACCTCTTTGATCTCTCCTAAGAAATGCAGTAAGATCATCTCCCAAACAAGGAAATTTATTTTCTTTCTGGTTCGCTCTGAAAGTAAGGGGAAGATCGTAGCCACATCCATGGCCCCCGAGAAGGATTCCTCCACGCAATAGAAGTAGGTGGATATGGTCATGAAAGAATACAGGGACATCTTCTCCTCAACCACAGGGGTACTGTTGCACTGTCAGGTCAAGCATTCGTTCGATCTGACTCCTGGAGCACCTCTACCCAACGAGCCGATACATTTCCGCTCCATTATGGAAAATGCCAAGTACAAGCAGCGATATGATCAACATCGGGTGCCACACAAGTTTCAGGTGGGCGACAAATTATGGTTGCATTTACAGAAAGAATGCCTTAGAAGAGCCCATCAGAAGATCATACCACTTTGATATGGTCCTTACACCATTACCAAGGCTGTGAGAAGCAATTCTTTGGAGCACAACATTCCCCCATTCCTTAGATTGCACCTAGTGTTTAATTTAGATCGCCTTCAGCCATACTATCCACCATTGTTGGATACATCTGACATTGCAAAACAACTCACACCAACAGAGCTCAACTCCCACCAATAGATCTCAACCCATATTGCATGGAACAGGACACAAATGATCATATCATGGAAATGCAGATCAAGAACACTTGGCAACAGAGGATACAACTATATCGAGTTGTTAAATAAGGCTAACTCCTTCACCAAGGCAAATGGCTCACCAGGGATCAAGTTCAGCAGAAGTTTCCTCATCTCATGGAGGAACTCAACGCAATGGGGATAATTGCTTCCTAACGGGGGAGGACTGATCTAGGTGGATATTGGTGGCCACCCACCTATTCCACTTGGACATTCACCATTGTTTCTTTCAATTTTTCAGTTTCCTTAATTGTAGCACAGTTTACTATTTTTGGCAATTTTTCGGGAACTGAACTTCTAGAGCCGTTTTGAGGCCCTAAACGACATTTTTTTGGAACAATTGCTCGAAAAATCTTATTGGTTGTCATAGTGCTCGAAGATATTTTTCCAACAAGGTATCAGACATGTCAAATGGAGATAATATGACCAAGTTACAACCCTCGGAACTTGGTTGCCCAAATAACCCCAATGGGGCCCATAAACTCTTGGTGTTACATCTCCTCGGGTTAGGGTTTTGGTTTTTTAGGGCTTTCTCTTATTGTTCAATAATAAAAATTCCCTTGAGCCTCATTGTAACTCAATTTAGTGGCATGTGTCCGCCACATCTCTTCTAAGGGATAAACTACCATTGCTCAAGCTAGTCTTATTTCCATTCTATTTGTAAGCATATTTCAGTATTTGATATTAATGAAATGAAGTGTTATTGATCTGAAATCACTCGTAAATGATCGTAGTTAATTAATGAAGGTATTACAGACTTAAGTACTGGGGTGTAAGTATGTTATCTTATGCAACGGATCGATAAGATTGCAAAATACACAGACACTGAAACAGTAAGCAAACACATAAACACAACAAATTTAATAAGGAGTTCACCCAATCCTCCTGGGCTACATCTCCTGTTCCAACCTTCAGTGGTGGCCTTTCTATTGTGTCTTAAAAAGTAGAGTCTTACGACAATGAGCTTAAATTGAGTCTCACTTAACAGATAATGATCAGTAGGACTATACTTGGATTCCCCAAGTCTCTAGAGTACACAAGCTCCCCTTACTGAATCTTGACTTCAACTAGTCTTAGTGGTATGAGTCCAATTTTGTACTCAATACCTAACAGGTATTCACATAGGAGTTGCTTAAACCTCTCAAGCTTTTTCTTGAGTTCATAGACTCTCAGGCTCTCTCTATCTCTGTCTGCTCTATGCTGCTTTTGCTCTATAGGTCAGCTCGACTTCTATATTCTCTTAAATTTTCGCTTCTCTCTCTTTGCTCTCTTTTTCTACTTTTTCTTTTTTCTAATTTCTTTTTCTGTTTGTTTCTGCTTCTCGGCTCTCTAGATCTCCTACCTCTCTTCACTGGAATTCCCCTGCTCTACGTCATCATCACTGTATCTCTTCACAGAGAGGTGGCCACTTGTTTCCTCACGAGCTGAGTGTCAGTTCTCTTTGAATAGTCGTTATTTCCATTGCTACAAGATTGCCCGCGAAACTAATTCCTCTGCCAACTCATCGGTCATGCCGGATCTCAAATCTTATTTGCCTAAGCCTATTTTCCTGTCAAATCCAGTCACCCATCGGATTTCTTCTCCGCAATTGATCTGGGGCCTCCAGATCCTACGGTCTCTGCCCATATCGCGCGAGTAAGTAGCATGACCTTTACCTGTGCAATGAGAGCGGTTCTCTCTCTCCTCCGCTAGATGCGCGTCACCCATTGTATGGAATCAGCGGGACTCGGTCGAACCTGCTTACCGCTTGAGGGCCTTCCGATATCCTGCCAGTTTTAGTGCGGGGCCCGCCTTCTGACGGAATCGGCGATTTCCATACGATTTTATGCTTTTCCCCGTGACCAAGCGCTCGAGGCTTTCATTCACTGAGGGGGACGCCTTGCGATACGCGATATCAGAAAATGCCTATGTTTTTGGATCTGACTTCCCGTTTTACCAATTTGCGCCAACACGCGATTACCATGGGCCAACGGTCTGTGCACTTTGACCGAGGGTCCTTGTTGCTCCATGCTGACCATAAATTGCCATTGTTCAGAGGTTATTTCTGATAAGCTCGACATCCATAGCACTTTGAAACTTTGGTATGAGCTTTATAGAGTTTAGAAAACTTTTAAGAGTGTTTGAGGATCCAATTCAGATCACGACCTTCCCACTGAAAAAGCTTTTGGACCACCAAAAGTTGGTTTTCAAGCATCGACTAAGTGAGACTATAGTTGTCTCAATTGTCCAATCTCTATCCATTTTGTACTGCTTGGATTTGAACCCTTGAGTCCAATCCTAAGGTACTCAACATCTCTACTGAACGTCATCCTCACCTTCCTGTCCAGAACTGTATCTTCCTGCAATTCATTGAGATATTCAGGTAATAGATCATCAATAGAGGGCAATTGACTCTACTCTTCGGGATCTTAAATTAATGAAGGTTCAAATAGTCTCAAGGTGTCTGCATTAACGATTGAGTAGATGTGCATGTAAGCTGCTAAATCAAGGCAAAAAACATTCTCACTAATTTTCTCATGTATTTTGAAAGGTCTATACCTTATTGGCTTTAGCTTTTCACCTTCACCTTGCATTTTTTCTTTGTTGATATACAGCCATACTTGATCACCAACTTGGAAACTATGCTCCATTTGATGCTTGTCATGCCTTGCCTTGAATTTAGCTTGGCTCTTTTCCAGCTGTTCCTGTACTGCCTGGTGAATCTCTTAGATTTGTTCAATGAACTTGGTTGCCTTGTCGACATCACTATGTCCATCAACTGCTATGTCTTAACCAAAGACAAAATCCAAGGGAGACCTTGGTGTGAAACCAAAGCAGGTCTCAAAAGGATATCTTTGTGTAGAAGAATGTTTTGCTCAGTTGTAAGCCTGCTGCACATAACACAAATTTTCATCCCAAAGTTTGGGATGCTTACTGCAATAGCCTCTGAGCAACTAGATCACTGTCCTGTTGACTACTTCTGTCTGGCCATCCGTTTGTGGATGAAAGGCTGTTCTTTTCTTCAATTTGGTGTCCATCAGTTCCCACATAACTGACCAAAACTTCCCAACAAATTGGGTGTCTTGATTAGATACAATGGAAGTGGGTAATCCAAAATGAACCCATACATGCTGAAAGAACAACTTTTCAGTTTGTTCAGCTGTAATCTGTTTATTACAAGGTATCAAAATACACATTTTGCTAAACCTATCCACAACAACATATAAATACTCATGACCTTTCCTAGATTTAGGCAGTCCTTCAACAAAGTCCATGGAAACACTTTCCCAAGGATGAGAAGGAACTGGCAGTGGAATGTACATGCCGTTTTTGGGCTTGCTTTTAGCACACATAGTACACCCTCTTACATATCTAGAAATTGTCTCATTCATTTTTGGCCAATAAAAAAATCTTTGCAGCTATGCAACCGTTTTACTTACACCAAAATGACCTGATATTAGAGAAGTGTGTGCTTCCTGAATTATCTTTACTCTTTCAGTTTGTGGAATGCATAGCTTTCCACAATGATGCAAGAGTTGGTCCTTAATGTGATAATCCAATTCTTCTACTCGTTTGCCTTGACTTAAAGTTGCATATACATCTCTAAAATCTATATCTTGATCATATTGTTCAATGTAGTTCTCATGCAGTACTAAATTATGCTTAAGTATAGTGGATGCATTTATAATAGGCCTAGATAACATATCTACAACTTTATTGTGTATGCCCTTTTTATATTTGAAGACTAATGAAACTATTGTAGAAAACCCATCCATCTATAGTGTCTTGATTGCTGCAACTTAGTTTGGGAGTGCAGATATTGAAGTGGTTGATGATTAGTATGTATAACTGTCTCTTTTCCCATTAAGTAATGTTTCCACTTTTTCACACTCTGTACTAATGCATACAATTCTTTATCATATGTGGGATAGTTAACTACTGCAAAATTAAATGTCTTAGAATGATAACATACGGGTTTACCGTGCTGTATCAACACTGCTCCCATGGCATGGTCACTGGCATCCGTTTAGATCTCAAATGGTCTTTGAATATCAGGCAGTGCTAGTACTGGTGATGTACTAATCTTTTATTTCAAGCTGTTGAAGACTTTCTGCTGTTTGCCTCCCCACTGAAACACCTTGTTCAATCCTGTTAAAGTATGTAAGGGAGTTGCAATTAAGGAAAAGTTAGAGATGAACTTTCTCCAATATTGTGTTGCTCCTAAGAAGCTTCTAACTTTTGTAGCAGATTTGGGTTTAGGTCAGTTTACAATGAATGCTACCTTAGAGGGATCTATCTTCAATTCACCACCCCCTACTATATGTCCCAAAAATTCAAATATGTTTTGCCGAATTCACATTTTGAGAGTTTAACATAAAGTTTTTCTCTTTTCAAAACATCTAGTTTCTGCTTAACATGCTTTAAATGTTATTCCCACATTTTGCTAAATATAAGAATGTCATCCAGATATACAATAACAAAATCATCAAGAAAAGGTCTGAGTACATCATTCATTATTCTCATGAAAGTAGCAGGAGCATTAGTTAATCCAAAAGGTATAACCAGCCACTCATACAATCCCTGCTTTGTTTTGAAAGCAGTCTTCCATGCATCTTGTTCTGCAACTTTGACCTAATGATATCCACTATGCAAGTCTAACTTTGAAAAATAAACAGCTTCCTTTAACTGATCTAATAGATCATCTATGCGAGGAAGGGGATAATGATTTTTTATTGTTATCTTATTCAGTGCTCCGTAATCAATGCACATTCTCCATGAGCCATATTTCTTCTTCACCAAAACGATTGGAGACACACATGGTGATGTGCTAGGTCTGATGAACCCCTCCTCAAGCAACTCTTGCACCTACTTGTTGATTTCTGCATTCTCTAAAGCGGACAACTTATACATTCTGATGTTAGGCAATGGAGCATCTTGCTACAAATTAATATCATGCACTATTTCCTTTTTAGGTGGCAGACCTTTAGGTTCTTGAAACAAGATATCATATTGTGAAACAACGTTTTCTAAATTAGCTTGTTGTTTAGCATCACAACCCTCAAATACCTTGGTTTTATCAGGTTTCTTTTCCCTTACAACCATCAGTAAAAATTGTTTGCATGAATTTACAATTCATTTCATCTGCCCTAAGTTTATGAGAGTGTAATTATTCTTGAGCTTATGATCCCTTACAAAGTATTCGATTCCATATTTTACGAGTAGATACTTGTTGTCAGCTCTATAGAAAATAGCTTTTATATCATACAAGTAAGGACTTCCTAAAACAATTCCACATATATCCAAAGGAATTATATCTAACTCAACCTCATCTACAAATTCTGACCCAAAAGAAAACTTAGTTTACATTGTCTAGTCACTTGTAGTTGTGCTTTATCACTTAACCAACCTAATGGGTATAGTTTCTTGTGAGGTGTAGTCGGTAATCCCAACTTCTTTAAACTTGCTTCAAAAATTAAATTTACTTGTGAGCCACTATCAAACAAAGTATCAATCTTTTGATGTTTGGAAATAACTCAAATATGGAAAAGCTCATGTCTTTTTCTCTCATTTTCTTCATCATTAATAGATTGTGTAGAATTGCTAGTAGATGCTTCAGAATTTTTACCTTTTATACCTGTGGCTGCAATGGTTGTTTCATCTCCTGAGTCCAACCCCAAATCTTTCTGAATAGCTACAACAGTTTTCTTATTCTTGCCTTTGAACTTCTTAGGTCTTAGCTCTGGATGTAGAATCCAATAGTGCTCATCATCATGCCCATCCTTCTTACAGTGAGTGCATGAAGACTTGCTTTTCTGTGCAGTGTTGGTCTTCCTCTCTTTCCATTTTTGTTTTCTTTTCTCCTTATTCTTGCTTGCAATGGGCTTGGATGATCCTCCAACTTCTGGGTTCCGATTCTTTCCTCTAGCTTCTAGATGCATAGCTTGAACAAATACCTCATCTATACTAGTGGGATTAAACATGAGGATAGTGTGCCTCATGTAGCTGTGTAGACAACCTACGTACTTCAACAGAGTCTTAGGTGAGTCTAATGAAATTCCTAGAATCAAAGCTCTTTTCCTAAATTCTTGGGTGTAACCTTGTACACTTTTCCCTTTCGATTGGCAAAGAGTTTGCTAGCTCATCATGGCTTGCTGCATGTAAGCTAGTGGATAGAACTATTTTTTATTGCAGAAACAAATTCACTCCAGACAGAAAGTACCTTACCATGTTTCTTCATGTTAGCTTGTGTCCTGCCTTCCCACCATACCAACGCAGTGCCTCCAAGGCGTAGGTTCACTAGCTAAATCTTACTCTTGTCTAAGTCGATACTCTGCACTCTACAATAAACATCAATTTGTCAGATCCAATTATCTAGCTTCTCTGCATTCAACTCTCCATCATATATTGGTAAATCAAATTTAACATCTAATTTAATCAAAGATGCCTCTTTTTATGTTCAGGGCTATTAGGAGGTGTGAGACAGTTTTCTTCTTTCCCTTTTCCTTTTGAGTGGTCATGAAGGAGAGATTCTTCTTCTCCTTTTTCTTTGTAGTGTGATGAATCTTCATCTTTACCTTTCATAAACTCCCTATACATTTCCTTTACCATGGACCTCATGGCCAGGAAAATATCTATGAATTGGGGGTCTGGTCCCAAGGGAATTTCTTTTGAAATTTTCTTCTTAGGATAGACTCTTCCAATTTCCAGGTTAGTTTCGACCAACTCTCCATCTCCTAATTTAAGATTTGATCTAGTTAGCATTCAACAACAAAATCCAGCACAAGCTTATCTAACCTTAACAACCTAGGAGCTCTGATACCACTTGATATGAACTCACTCGTGAATGATCTCAGTTAATTAATGAAGGTATTATAGACTCAAGTGCTAGGGTGTGCCTATGTTATCTTATGCAACAGATCGATAAGATTGCGAAATACACAGACATTGAAACAGTAAGAGAACACAGTAAGCAAACACATAAACACGACAAATTTAATAAGGAGTTCACCCAATCCTCCTGGGCTACGTCTTTTGGTCTAGCCTTCAGTTAAATCACTCGTGAATGATCTCAGTTAATTAATGAAGGTATTACAGACTCAAGTGCTGGGGTGTGTCTATGTTATCTTATGCAACAAATCGATAAGATTGCGAAATACACAGACATTGAAACAGTAAGAGAACACAGTAAGAAAACACATAAACACGACAAATTAATAAGGAGTTAACCCAATCCTCCTGGGCTACGTCTTCTGGTCCAGCCTTCAGTGGTGGCCTTTCTATTGTGTCTTAAAAAGTAGAGTTTTACAACAATGAGCTCAAATTGAGTCTCACTTAACAGATAATGATTAGTAGGACTGTACTTGGATTCCCCAAGTCTCTAGAGTACATAGACTCCCCTTAATGAATCTCAACCTCAACTGGTCTCAGTGGTATGAGTCCAATTTTGTACTCAATACCTGACAGGTATACACAGAGGAGTTGCTTGAACCTCTCAAGCTTTTTCTGGAATTCAAAGACTCTCGAACTATCTCTGTCTTTGTATGCTCGATGCTGCCTTTTCTCTGCAGGTTAGCTTGGTTTCTCTGTTCTCTTCAATTTTTGCTTCTCTCTCTTTTCTTTCTTTTTCTGCTTTCTCTGTCTATTCGTTTCTGCTTCCCAGCTCTCTAGATCTCCTAACTATATCTGCTAGAATTCCCCTGCTCTGCATCATCATCACTGTAATGCTTCACAGAGAGGTGGCCACCTGTTTCCTCACGAACTGAGTGTTAGTTCTCTTTGAATGGTAATTATTTCCGTTGCTCCAAGATTTCCCGCGAAACTGATTCCTCTGCCAACTCATTGGTCATGCCAGATCTCAAATCTTATCCACCTCAGCCTATTTCCCTGTTGAATTTGGTTACCCATTGGATTGCTTCTTCGCCGTTGATCTGGGGCCTCCAGCTCCTATGGTCTCCATCCATATCGCGCTGGTAGGTAGCATGACCTTTACCCATGTGATGAGAGCGATTTTCTCTCTCATCTGCTGGACACATGTCACCTATTGTATGGAATCGGGCAGGACTCGGTCGAACCCACTTACTACTTGAGGGCCTTCCATATCCTATCGGTTTTAGCGCAGGGCCTGCCTTCTGATGGAATCAATGATTTCCATACAGTTTTATGCTTTTCCTTGTGACCAAGCGCTCGGGGATTTCCTTCACTGAGGGGGACGCCCTGTGATACGCAATTAGTGATAATCACATTTGAGAAACTGCCTCTGTTTTTGGATCTGACTTCCCCTTTTGCCAGTTTGCGCTAGCACGCGGTTACCATGGGCCAACGGTCTGTACGCTTTGATCGAGGGTCCTCGTTGCTCCATGTTGACCACAAATTGCCATTGTTCAGAGGTTATTTCTTAATAGCTCAACATCCATAGCACTTTCAAACTTTGGTATGAGTTTTACAGAGTTCAGGAAACTTTTAAGAGTGTTTGAGGATCCAATTCAGATCAGTTATTTCTGCTACATCTATGTATTTATGGTTATATCTACAATCTGTTGTGTTCCTGTTTAAATCTGGATCATCAAGTTTGTCCCCAATTTATTCCATAAAGTTCTCTAGAAATGTCCAACAAACTTAGCATCTCGATCTGAGACAATGCTCCTAGGAAGTTCATGTAGTCTCACTACTTCTAAAAAAAACAAATTTGCAATATGGGAAGCATCATTTCTTTTGGAACAAGGTATAAAATGCACCATTTTAGAAAAATGTCCACTACTACAAAAATTGAATGATGTCTCCTCTGGGTTCTTGGTAAACCCAAAACAAAATCAATACTAATGGCTTCCCAAGGCCTGCTCAGTATGGGAAGTGGCTAATATAGTCATGCATTTTGTTGTCTCCCTTTAGCATGTTGATAAATTCTACATCAATCCATAAATCTTTTGATATATTCCCTCATACCTAGCCTTGTCATGGCCAAAATGACCAACAAGCCCTCCACTATGTTTCTCTTTCAACAAGTTATCCCTCATTGATCCTCTTGGGATACACAATTTTCTTCCTTTGAAGAACAATCCACCGTGAACCAATTATTCAAGCCATGGGCTTCGATCTCTGATAACGAGGTTTTCACAGGCTTCATAGATTTCTTTAAAATATGGATCTTCCTTGTTCAACTGTTGGAGATGGTCATATCCCAAAGTGTTAAATTGGAACTCTTGTTAAATTAAACATTGACTACTCAAACCATCAACAACTTTGTTAGCACTTCAATTTATATTATTTAAAACAAAAGAAACTTTATGCATGTACTCAACCCATTTTGCATGTCTTTGGTTCAACTTGTCTAGTTTATTGATAAATTGCAATTCCTAGTTGTTAGTGTACATGATGAACTCCTTGGGCATAAGATAGTGTCTCCATTTCTTAAGAGACCGAATTATTGCATAAAACCCTTTCTCTTAAGTAGAACACTTATGTTTGGCCTCATTCAGTGTCTCACTGAAATATGCAACCAGTTTATCATCTTGGCTAAGGAAAACTCCATTTGTTGTTCCTCTCACATCACATTGTACCTAAAAATGCTTCTAGAAATCAAGAAAACCTAAAATAGGTTTCTCAGTGATTTTCTTCTTTAGCAAATTGAATACCTCCTTTGCAATTGTTGTCCATCCAAAATGTTGGTGTTCCATTTTAATTCTCTCTACCATTGGTGCACAAATGCGGTTGAAATTTTGAATATTTTTTTGTAAAAGTTGGCGAATCTGTTGAAGCTTCTTACCGTATGTATGTTGGTTGGGGAAGACCATTTTTTAATGGTTTTTAAGGCCACTTAGACAAGAAGAATATTAATGATAAATAAGGATAATTATTATATAAGTA
>APFE030433381.1:0-140467 GCA_000404065.3 Pinus taeda | reverse complement strand
TAATGTTTTAAATAAGAATATAAAATAATTATAATTATAATTAACAATCAGTGAGTCGGCCATTCTATCTGTGCATCCTCCTTCATATTTATACCAACCCCTTTTCTTTCTTTTCTCCGTACAACAGTCGTGATGATGAGTCTGGGTTTAGACTCGAAACTTCGACCATATAAAAATGAACACTGTGGAAAATCCGAACTCCTCTCAGAAACCACACCACAGTAATCTACAATCCAAAAAAGGTTTTTACCTTACTGAGGTCCATTTTCATTCCTTCAACAGAATGACAAATCCTAGATAAACCAACTTTGTCTTAAGAAAATACAACTTCTTCAGATTTATTAATGGTTTTTCTTGTTGCAGCTTCTTTAATACTAGCTTTAAAAATCTGAAGTGTTCTTCCTTGGTTCTGTTGTACACAAGGATAACATCCAAATAAACAATCATTGACTTTGCAATATATTCTTTGAGAATTTCATTCATGAGCCTCATAAAAGTGTTAGGTGCATTGGTCAAGCCAGAAAGAATAACCAACCATTCATACAAGGCATCATTGGTTTTGAATGTTGTATTCCATTCATCCCCTTTTCTCATGCGAATATGATGATAACCACTCTTTAAATATATTTTAGAAAAGTATTTGGAACCAATGAGACAATCCATTATATCATCTATGTGGGGTAAAGGAAAATTATACATGATGTAGGTTATTTTGTTAATAGCTTTGGAATCATTACACATTCTCCAACCTTTGTTTTTGTTTTGGCTCAAGCTAGTTGGCACAACCCACGGGCTCAACCTCTCTCTAATCAAACCTTTTTCCAACAACTCTTGGACTTTCGTTCTGATCTCCTCATTTTCATTAGAGGTCATTCTATACGTTGCCTTGCTAAGTAAACTAGCTCCTAGGCTAATTCTTCTTATAGGTGGTAAGAAATTTGACAGTTCACTAACAATAACATCAACAAATTCATCTATGATTGACTAAATTTCAGTAGGAAACTAATTTAAATTCATGTGTGTAAGGATAGTTTGAGGCTTACCAATCACATCAAACTGCACCTCCTCTTTTTGTTTGACTTGTTGTAGCAGCTCTTTCCTAGTCATCATTAACATGCTCAGGCCCGCATCCTCTTTGGCTCCTTTCTTGTCCAACGATAACATCACATGCTTGCAGTTTTCCTTCTGAAAAGAGTAGGTGTTATTTCTCCCGTCATGAATAACACCTCCATCATACTGCCACAACGTGCCTAATAGGACATGAAAAATGTCAATAGGCATGATATCGCACAACACCTCATCCTTGTAGCTTCCAATTTGGAATTCTACCTTGCTATGCTCATTGACTAAAATTTGATGCCCTTTTTGCAGCCATGTCACCCGATAAGGAGTGGGATGTGAAATCATTTGTAGTCCCAATTTCTCCACCATTTTCACACAAACCAAGTTGTGACTGTTCCACTATCAATAATTACTTTGCAACAACTTCCTTTATATTTATAGCTTGTTCTAAACAAATTCCTTTGTTATGTTGGTTCTTGCTTCACCTTTTCTCTTTTAATTAAAATAATGTTCAACATTAGAGACTCAATGAACTCTGGACTTTCCTCTTTTACTTCAGTTATTGTTCCCTCATCCTTAGCTTCTGCAACATGTGCTCTTCTCTAGCCTGCTGATTTATTTTGAGGAAAATTCCATGCTAGATGTCATGCTTTCCACATATGTAACATCTGACTTCTCTATCTCTTCCTTTGCCTCTTGGGAAAAATATCCTGCCCCTTGATTCTCCTCCTCTTGGAGATTGAATTCTTGAAATCCCTTCTTCTTCTCTAGGAGTCTAGGTTCTTCCCCTGTAAGGAGGCCCCTTCCCTCTAGCTAGACTTCTTCCTCTACTATGTTGGCTTTGCTTCCTAGCCAACTTTTTTTTCTGCACTTAGTGCTGCCTAATAGGCATCCTCCATAGTCTTCAAGGATAAACGGTTGATTTCATCTTGAATCTCAAATCTCAGGCCATTTATGTTTCTAACCACCTTCTCCACTTCTTCTTTGATGTGACCTGCTCTTATATTCAACTTGTAAAACTCCTTTGTATATTCTTTCACTGACATGCATTTTTGCTTTAGATTTTGTAGCTCCCTAAACAAATTTAGCTAGTAAATCTTGGGCATAAATTTCCTTTTGAATTTAGCCACCACCATATCCCAACTTTTAATATTTGCCTTTTCCTTTTTTCTTTGGTCTACTTGCAACTCATCCCACCACAATGTTGTATGTCCCCTTACCCTGGTCACAACATACTTGACCTTCTACTCTTACTCAACATCTTCATAGTCAAAATAGTTATCTAGAGTGTTGATGCAATCCAACAACTCTTCCACATTTAGATTTCCTTCATTTATTGACACTTCCATTTTCGGTCTAGCCCGACCTTGGTGTCTAGTTTAATCAGAAAATCATCTAATCCTTCTCTTCCTTGAATTCTTTCCACCTCTTTTTCAGAACTCATATCCTCACTCTAATTGATGTCTCCTACATCAAGGTCTTGTCTCTGGGTATTTTTCACGACCTTCATCCTTGCCTAAATACGTCTTAGCCCCAATCTTCGACCATCATCCATTACATGCCCTTCTTAGCTTCTTCTCCTTGATGGCATATTAGCAACACCCTCTTAGCAGTGTCTTCAAATTCTCTTACAAGTACATAATTTGTTTTAAGCTCAAATCTCACTGTGATACCACAAATTAATGCAGTGGAGCGGTCTTGTCCTCTCGTTCTTCACAAAATTTTATTTTTCTCGTAAAAATACCCCCACTTAATACTTCCACTTCTATTGGTAAATAATGTTTCTCCAAACTCAAATTGCTAGGAATTTTTTTTTGGTGATGTGCCTCAACTATCACGGAATCCATGCCTTCGGTGATTAATTCAACCCATGGCCAAATAAAATCGGCCTTCCACAGGTCTTGCTCCACAATGGCTACATGGAATTCGCTTTCTACAGTCCTTCCCTTTGATGTTTCTTAACAAAAACTTAGAGACCAAATATTTTAATAACAATCCACATGCATCCTCCAAATTCAGGCAACCTTTGATACCATTCGGGAGTAGGGGCTCCCTCACTTGTCTGCTGACGCGAAATTTCACTGGTTCCTTTGACTTCTGATAATTATGTTAATGTAGAGTTTCAATTCAAAGGGATTTAACATCAAATTGATCTTAAAAAAAATAAGTGGAAAACAATTTAAACATACAGTAAATTAATTAAGGCACAAATGAAAATAATTCATTCACTGCTTTACAAATTTACCTCACGACCATCACTTTTGCGCAAGGCTTCTCGATCAAAAGAATAGGAATCATGTAGACCTACTTAAATGAAATCCAACAGTAAAAAAAACTTACAGTAAATTTTTCAAACTTAAAAGAAATACTTCGTTCCTTTTTCTTGGTCTCTCCCTCATGCCCGTGAGGCTACAAACTTATGTATACTTATATGACATGAAAAGAGTAACATTTGTTAAAACATCACAAGCATGCTGGCAACGACCACCTATTCAAATTATTTGACAATGGGCATTTTTTTCAAGAAGCCCCTTAGACAAGACAATGCCTATCCTAAACAGAAAACACACACTTTTAATAGAAAATAAATTATTTGTACATGTGTACCTTCCAATGGCCACGCGTAGATTTTTTTTTTTGGAAACAAAACATGAGTGATTCTCTTACAACACATAGGCTAATTGTTAAGCTCCCTCTCCCATAATGGCCACTGACTATTTGGAATCTGTCTACCGCCGAGTTTGCTCCCTTTGCCGCCGATTTTTTATGGAAACCGTCTGCGAACCGATTCCATTAATTCAGGAAACTATGTGTAGTTAAATTAATTTCTGGTTGGGAGCTCCTGAAGTGGTCCATTACTCCCTCTGCAGTTCTCTACCATGATTTGTGGAACACTTGACACATAGCCAACAGAAGCTTGATGGAATCTTGACCATAAATACTTCTGTTTGGTCCCCAAGCTCACTAACTCAATCCCCTTTAGTCTTACACCATCAAGTTAGAGTGAGCAGAGCTTGGAAGTGCCTTCAGATTTTTATCCGGTAGTACATGCAATACATGTCGTTGTTGCAACTAGTTGAGTGCTTTGTTTGCTATTATGTCACTTTTTTTCATTTTCACTCATTCGGCTCACATACTCCATGTCCACCACATTGATAATGGACTCACGACGCTTCGTGTGATCCCACTTCCACTTTGAATATTTTTCCCTGTATTTCTTAGCACTTGGATGTTCTTTATTGGAAGTCATTCCAAGTACCAAAGAGGGCTTTGGACCATCTATGGTGAAGCCCACACTCTGATCAGCGAAGTGGCATTTGCATTTTACAATTGGTTTCACTGTAACCAATTCCCCCTCGCTATTTCTATTTTGAGCGCACGGAGAAATTCACAAAAAAATAAATGTGAAGAGATATTTAGTTTCAAGAGTCTCGGTGAAAGAAATATTTGTTAAACTCCATGAGCAAAAAATTGAAGGTGTACCCTGTTAACTCTCAAATTTTCCTTGAAGTTGTTTAGAAGAAAGAAAGGGGTCTGAGGTAACCACAAACCATATTTTAAGCACAAAATCTAGCCAATATGTACTCAGAGAGGGCTCTCTCTTTAAGATTTAGCTTTTTTTATGGGATATTAGGCTAGTTATGAAAGCTTGGGGGGTTTTGATTTTGTTTGGTGGTGGAATTCAGGAGGAGATGGATAGAACAAGGTATTTTAGGCCATTGGGCTATGGAGTCAACTGAGGATGGCTTAATTGGATCAGGATGATTCAACAAAGGAGGGCTTCACAGGGCAAGGTAGCTAAACAAGATACGAATGATAACTTGAAAGGATGAAATGGTCTTGAAAGGGAGGAAGGGCAATTAAGAATCCTTCAACAAAGTTTTAAGCTGAGGGAAAATGGGTGATAATTAACAAGAGAAATTAAGAATTCTTTGTTAAATGGCCACAATGATAAACTAAGAAGCAGGGAGAAATTAAGAATTCCCTACATATGATAGCTTAGAAGAAAACATTAAGAATATAAAATTTGAAATATAATTTTTTGTTTATCATTCAGATATGAAACACTTGTGAAATATTTAAGTAAGAAAATTGTAAAAACATAAGATATAGAATACTTATTTGTTTCTCGTTTGACACAGGAATCATGTAAAGTCCTTTGCTTTATTACTTTATCCAGCCAGCCATATAGTAGTTGTTTAACAACACTTCTATTCCAAAATAAAGAGTCTACAGAGATGTCTTAGAATCCACCCCCAGTACTTCAAATGAGGAAGTACTTATACAAAATTTACAACAAAATATCTCCTAACTGAGAGAGATATATTCTAGGAAGACTAAATATATTTTACATGAATGTAGATACAGATGGTATCAAAAGTAGAAACTGAATGTAAACTGCTTAGTTGTTGTCCTTGCTTTTATTGAAAGAGCTAGAGGCAGGCCCTATAATTGTGCATCTTGCTGTCTTGCCCATAATTCTGTGTTGGCTGATTGTTTTGATCTTTTCACTGATTCTCTTTTACCTGTGACTGATACTCTTTACATGCTTTACTGTCATTCATCCATTTTTACCAAAACTGACCATGGTAAATACTTCAACTCACTTTTTACCATGGTAAATCATAAGATGTTTGTCAATTCAGTACACCAATCATCTCTTGGTATCCTAATCCTTGTAAGCTCTCTGTAAATTTCATTTGCTTCTGTGTATTTTACAAAATTTGGTTGTACAGGAAACAAGTGTTTCAATTCATTCTCAACATAAAAGAGGTTCTCCAAACTATCATAGAGAACTCTTCTTGTGGGTAATGCCTTGGGTGCAGATGAACTAGCAGAAGAACTGGCTTGGTTGTTTGCATACTGATGTAATTTGTTGACATAATCATCCTACCTCATTAACTTATCATTGATGACTAAAGGACTTGGAAGTCCTTCACTCTACAAGATGCCAAATTTTTCCATAAATTCATTTATGTCTTCCTGCATATTCTGACATTTTCGTTCCAGGTTTTTCATTAAAGTCCTTTTAGTCAACACTTTCTTTACTTCGAGGATGGTTCCAGTCCTGTCCTCAATATTTAACTGCTCCAACTGATACTTGTTTATGATGTTTAGAAAGTTTATTAATATGATGGCCTCTTCAGGCTTCCCTCCTAATTCTTGCCTTGTATTTTCAATCTCTTGTAGAGCAACTTTCACTAAGTCAATCTGTTAAAAAATGATTTGAATTGATGACCAAACATCATTGATGGATTGAGTGATGTTGGTCCATAATATCTTTTTGATGTCAGTTAAAGGCTTAACAAATGTGAGATCTTTTCCAGAGTTCTTGCTTGTTGAGCCAAGCCTTTGTTTTTTCTCACTTCTTTGTCAAAATTGATTTTTGACACATCATACTTCTGTTCTAAGGTAATGAATTTCTCCTTTATCTTTTGGAGTTCAGTGACTTGGAGCTTCATTTCCTCCATGGATTTGATTAATTCTTCTGTGCTTTGAATTGAGGTTCCTACCTCTGATGTACTTGTACCTGTTACTCCAATAGTTTCAGTTGTTGCTAAAGGGACATTTGGTGCTAGGGAGTTGCCAATGTTGAAGGGACTACTGTAGAAACCATTGGTACTACATTTTGAGGCTGAGAGGTCAACTAACTCTGCCTGCTTTGTAGTGTCTTCTCTAATTCTTGTTCTGTCTCATTCAGTTGCTCATTTAGCTTTAGGACCAAGTCCATAAGCTCTTCTTCATTCTTCTTTTCAATTACTTCAGCAGTGTGTGGATGCATAAGTGGTGGCAATTTCAGTTGCTTTCTCAGTGCAGCTATATCTTCATTATTTTTCTTTATTAGTCCTTCTGCAGCTTTGACATCCTTTGGGTTATGGACCAATCCAATAATCAAATCTTCCAATGATTTGATTATGTTGTCTTTTTCCTGTGAGGAGGCTATTTCTAGCTGTAATTGAGCAGTGGTGTTATTCAGTGAATTCTCCAACTTATGTGCCATCATGGCCTTGCTTGTCAATGTGGAATAAACCATTTCCCCTATTTTCTTATGCAATTTTATTTGATCTATGGGATGAATATCTTTAGCTAAGACCTCAAAATCAATTTTGAGGTAGTCTGCAATTGATTTGGACTGCTGTATTGTAGGCCTTAGAAAACTCATCTGTATTTTGCCCTCTTTAATGTCATAAGCTGACATCAATCTGGTTTCATGGGTAGGGGCTATCTTTAAGTATTGCATGTAGGATTGAACCTTCAACTATTCATTTTTTGCCTTTATCTCCTTAAATTTTCCTTTGATGTCTAAGGTCTTGTCAGATGAAGACCCGAGAGATGAAATTTCGACACTCTGTTGTCATTCAAGCTCTTGTCTTTGTGAACTAAAAGGTGTCTCACCTATTAGGGATGTGTGTAGACTGTCTTCACCTTCTTTCCTTAAACTCCCTGTTGTTTCTTCAAAAAGTTCTTCCTTTGAATGTGGATTTAGCTTGTGCTTCTTAGCATCCGGCTGGTCTGAAGGACCACTGGGAGGGGTAGCTACTTCCCTATCTCTTTTTAAGCTTTTTTCCTCATTCAGAGGAATCTGCAAAACTGAAGGGTCTCCCATATTAACCTTAGCTGGATGGGAATGTGGTGGAGCCTATTCTTTAGAGATTTCAGGTTGTTCTGACATGTCTGGTTGTCCTGATGCTGGAGTATTGGTTTCCTGTTCTTTCCCTGTGGTGGTTCTGAAAGGGGTGCACTAGTTTCCTGGTGTTGGCTTTTGAGTAGTTCCAACTGGAACCTGTTCACAATAGTTCAGGTCAAGTCACTTTTCTAGGTCTTTCATCACATTCTCTACATTGACCTGATCACTATCCATCGCAACAAGAGTTCCTTACCTCCATTCATCCATATTTGCATATTGCTCTATTTCAGGAATTTTGTTATGAAAATATAGTGACAGCTTTTTTTTCATTCTTCTATCACAAATGAAACCTTGTGGGTCATACCTCTACACAAAACTTTTATTTAATCTGAATCTTTCTAGGACTTCTTTTTCTTCTTTGCCTTCTTCTCTATTCTTGCAGACAAATGGGTCTAAATGATATTTAATTCTCAATTGTGCTTTATTCTTGGCCTTGGTAAAGTGAATCTTATCTGAGTTTAACATTTGCCTACAATACTCCAATGCAAATAACCTCATAGGAACATATTTTGGTAGTTTTTAACGGAGGAAGTTCACAACCATATCTTCTGATCTCTGTGTGATTCTAGTACAAGTACCAGTCACCTATTTTGTACTGCTTGGATAACTGAAGGATTCTTTTGATTTCATCACTAATCCTAGGAGGAGGGCTTCCTGTCAGCATGGTGGTCACTGGGTGGACAAACTGGTCAATAAATTCATTGTATGAATATGGACAAGCAAGTAAATAGTGGAAGATAGAAGTCCAAAAAATGACTAATCTGGGATTACCCTTTGTATCAAGTTTATTTACAAAGAATGGGAACTTGTGAGACTGATAGTAAATGAAAAGGTGATATATGAAGGTGGAATGCTTGAATACTTTTTCATTTTCTATCTTCATGAACTGATCATGAATTTTCTCAGCAATGAATGTAGTGTAGCTATACTTGACAGCAGGAGGTTGACTAGAGGTAAAAATGGACATTAAAACTAGGGTAAACTCATCCACATACTCACTAGTATTGAAACCCATGTCTGCAGCTATCATATCAACTATAATTTTACCTCTCTGTGTGAAGAAAACTGAAAAATAGGGAGGGGGATTTTTGAGTTGATGTTGCTTATCCATGAAAGTTTGGAAAAGGTCACTGAGTTCAAACTAGGACAATTTAGATGATTTCTCTAGAAAATCTCCAAGGGAAATGGGGGTGAGGTCTTGATTGGACTGAAACTGAAGTATCTCATTGATTGAGTCTGCAGTAATTGTGAAGAGAATAGTTTAATTGGGGGACATTACTGCTCTGAGGTTGGAATCATAATTGGCGTGACACTAATGGATAATGTCAGGAAAAATATGCACAGAGGGGAGCATGTACATTGGGAGATTTGATTCCCATGGTCCTATGGTATCATGGTTGTTCATGTAATTGTCTCGACATTGGCAAAATAATTTCAAGTGGTCTTTGTCGATATCCAAGTCTTTTATTTGAAAATATTTATCTGCTAGGGGCAGATAATCCAAATCGTGGTGAGGGGTAGTGATAGGTGCTATACTAAGAACTGTGGGGGCTTCCATTCTGGTTCTTGTGGATTTAGATAGGAAATTGGGGTTTTTAAGTGAAATTGGTAAAAACAGAGGGTCCAAAGAGTCTTGAATTCCAAATTTAGCAACTGAATTATAATGAAATTTGTGTTTTTCAAATTAATTACAGAGGAAAGCAGGTTTTCACAGGGCTTCTAGACGGAAACTGGTAAATACCTATTTTTGGTGACAGACAATGGAATGCAGGTTCACTGGGTGCGAATGGCAGACTTGGAGTGATGTCAAACTACAAGATTGAGGGTGGCTGATGGTTGGGTGCATGAGCTAGTCGACTTCAATGTTCAGGTTCCATACATGTGTTCATAGAAATAAGGACGAAAACTATTTTAGCTTTGTTTTTTTATACAAAGTCAAAGCTTTTGGTGGGTTCGGGATTTGGACAGATGACGTTAGTAGGGTTTTTGGTAACAAGAGGCAGTAAGCAGTTTTCATCGCACCGCTAGTGGAGGGGAGGTTGTATTTGGGCGAGACCGTGCGATTCCATACAACGTTTGACACGTAGCACAGGTACTGTTTACAAAACCGCTTGCCATCGCACACTAAAGGTCGATCTTGGAGCTCGTGCGATATGTGCAATGAACGTCAGATTTGGGGGATCCGATTGGACAACTGTCGAGGAGTTGAAATAACTGGTGTTTAATGGTGGGGGCCCAACGGTAATTAAAAAAATTTCATTACATCGGGGGCGACGTGATTGGTTGAAGTTATTAATTAATCGTGAGGATTAATTAATTTTTTTATTAGGTTGGTAGGGGTCGAGGTTATTAATTAATCAAGGATTCACTAATTAATCCCATTTATTGTTTTATTATGGTTATATTTAACCGAGGGGCGGGATATGTAAAATTTAGGGTTTCCATGTATTTATAATAATACGGGAATGGGTAAATATTTGTATAGGCTAAATATATAATAACATGAATTAGTGGTTAATATGACTTTTTGAAATGCACACTAAGATAAAACGTTTCCGAAAGTGTATTTTATCATATAACATTTATAGCTAATGCTAAGTGAATATGAGGGTTTCGAGATATGGAAATGTTTTTAATTTTTCCTAAGTAAAATAGGATTTTACTTAGGAAAAGCTTTATAAAGGGAATGAGTGACTTTATGAAGGGGTGTGATTATTGGTGAAGGGGCTTAAGTGCTTAAGGTATTATAAATTATTGGGCTAAGTGTCCGGTCCCTCCAAAAGTCAGAGTAATGCTCTGACCCCGTCTAACTTGATAACTACCTTGGCACTTAGGGGAAATTAGTGAAAATTTAGGGGAAATGAGTAGGGAAGTTAATTATTTTTTATTTTACTTGTTTGATATGCCTTCCATGTGATGCATGTTTTTTCCTTGTGATGAAAGTAAAATATTTACACATTTAGACTTATCATTCACCACATATTATTCTGCAACCATTATCTACTTACCCTACCTACTTTAACCTAGTATTTTTACTTCTTTATTAGGGTGCACTTAGACTGGCAAAATCTTTTCAAACTTTCTTTTCTTTTACATGGTGATGCCTATCTAAGTCTACACTTATTACATCCAAGGGCTCATATTAAACTGTTGAGCTGCTTTTTCACTCTACCTATCGACTTATCTGCCAAGATTACACTGTTTGGTTAGACCTTTATTCTCTACTTCTAAAACATGAAATTGAAAATATGAACTAGTCAAGTTTAAAATTTTTGACCACTCATGAATTGTGGCATAAGTGACAAGCTGCACACAATTTTTATTATACAAAAGAACAAAGTAGTTGCATTTAGATTTGCACACTTTCCTGGTCTTTTATTTTTGTTGGGGTTCATTTTCTTTCATTTTTTGACCTCTTTTTACTTCTTTTCACCCTTTGATTTTTCTTTTAGGGTATACCCTCTTTACATTTTTAATTTTTAATTTTTATTTTTTACAAATATGAAAAACATTTGCAACAAGTAAAGTATGAACATATTTCAGAGTTAAACCAAGTCAATCATGATATATGACACCTATTGGTATAGGGGCATAACAGTGGCTCCACTTGGGGATGGCTTTCCCTAGTGGAAAGTCAAGAATAGTAGATCAGTGGACTCTTAATGACTTTGACTGTGCTCTGCAATCTTATTTTCCTTGCTGCTTTATTGTATGTATGACAGTGATACTTCTGAAGCTTAGGGCCTTCTCTTCGGGCTTCAACTCCAAAACTTTATTGTCCAAACATCACTATGACATTACAAAGGATATAATATGTACTTGTGAGGAACATGGTAACATTAGTAAGTAGGATCAAAGTAATGCTTCAACATCCGACCATTCACTAGTCCTTCTTCTGCTTTTGTACCATCTAACTCTTTAAGAAAATATGCATTGTTTCCTTTTAAAGCATAGATGATGTATGGTCCTTTCCATAGGAAGTCAAACTTCCCATGTTTCCCCTTATCCTTTTTTCTGGAATGCCATCTTAACACTTTATCTCTAAGGTAGAAATCTTCTACCTTGGTTCTTCTATCAAATATCTTCTTAAGCTTCTCCTGCAACACTTCGGATCTTTGGTACACTTCCTCCCGGATCTGCTGTAAATTGATAGTTTGGTTTATCCTTCTTTGAATATCATTAGGTTACATTTGAGTTTATTGGAGTATTTTCATGACAGGAACCCCTAGTGATGAAGGAAAAATAGCCTCCATGCCATATACTAACTCATAAGCACTGGTTCCAAAGGAGTTTTTGGTTGTAAGCCTATCTGCCCACAAAGCATTTATATTTTTTGTTCCAAGTTTTCTTATTTTCTTCCAACCGTTTTTTCATGATATTAATTAGACTCTTGTTGGAAGATTTAGCTAGTCCATTCCCTTGAGCGTAGCAGGTTGTGGAATGGCCCAGTGTAATGTGGTACTTGTTACAGAAACTAATCATCTTCTTTGTTTTGAAAGTTTCAGCGTTATCAGTAATGATTTTCGTGGGGCAACCAAACCTGGACAAAATATTGGTTTCTAGGAAACCTATGATCACAGTGTCATTGGCTTGTCAGGAGGGAATGACCTCTATCCATTTATTAAGATAGTCAGTGGTAGTGAGTATCCATTTATGTTGGCCAGAGGAGGGTGGATGGATTTCTCCAATGAAGTCAAGACCCCATTGTTGAAAAGGTTTCTCGGTGGAAATGGGTTTTAAGGGTAAGGGTAACAACTTTCTTTTGCCTTCAAAGATTTGAGATTTATGGCAAGAAGTTAGAAATTTCTTCACATCTGCAAACAAGGTTGGCCAGTAGAATCCAGCCCAGTTGACTTCCAATAGAGGTGCCCACCACAGTCTCCTGCATGAAATTCTTGGAGAGCTTTGTCAGCTTCATATTTTAATAAATAATTTAATAAAATTCCTTCATGATTTTTCCAAAAAAGAGTATTATCTAATAAATAAAACTTTGAAGCTTTCATTTTCAAAAACTTGTTCTTCGTTCTGGATAACCTTGGAGGAGCTTGCAGGTTTTGTAAAACATAAATTACAACAGCATACGAAGGTGAGTTGGAAAAGGCCTAGCTGATTTGTGGAGTCGCCATCTCCTGCTCGTTATCTAGTTCATTTATGTCTAGGGCTTGGCAATTAGTTTTTGCCATGAGTTTGGCCAATCCCTGACCTTTTATTAGTTTTGCAGGTTTTGTCTCTATATCATACGCCAAGATGGTAGCTATCCATTTACCTCTTTTACCATCAATTCCATACTGAGTTAGGATGTCTTTGACAACTGCACTAGGAACATAGGCTATCACATGAGAGCACAATATGTAGACTTTGAAATATTTTATAACTTTTACTAGTGCAAAAGCTTGTTTCTCCATTATTTTGTATTTTAATGATGCATCTCTGAGTTCTTTAGTAAAAAGGCTATAGGTTTTTCACATCCATAATCATCCTTTTGTAACAAAACTACTGCTATGGTGTGTTCTGATGCAAAGGAAAAAAATGATGAAGTCTCTATCAAATTGTGGGCTGGTGAGGACCAGTGTTTTGGTTAAGGCCATCTTGATTTCTTCAAATGATTGCTTGGCCTCTACTGTCCATTTTGATACTTGAATCCTTTTTTAGCATGTCATTTAACAATCTAATGAGTTCAGCTAAGTTAGAAATGAATCTTCTTAAAAACTTTATCTTCCCTAGGAAAGCTTGGAATTCTTTAATACTTCTTGGATGAGGTATCTGTAGAATAGCTTCGATCCTGGAAGGGTAAATTTGAATGCCATCCTTGGAAATAATATGACCTAAAAGTTTACCCTCTTCCATACCGAACAAGGAATTCTTTGGATTCAACGAAATGCCATATTTTCTGCATTTTAAAAAGACTTGCCTGAGATGGTCTAAGTGTTGTTGATCAGATTTAGAAAAAACAGTTAGATCATCCATGTATATAACAAGAACAAGGAAAATTTTAAGAACCCTCACTAAATTTATATATATAATAAATGGGCGAATCTCCATGGTATATAGGAAAAATGAAAGGTGATTTTATCAATAATATAATATGTATATATAATTTTTTGGCGAATCTCTCACCAGGCATGGCAAATATTTTACTCAATTACAAAGTCTTGTAAGATCTTGGTGAGTCTTTCACTAAATAATAAAGCTTTGTAAAGTCCTAGTGAATCTTAGCATTGTGAACTCTTAGAGAATTTTTGAAAAAGTATAAAACCATATATGAGAAGAGCCACATGGTGGCAATATCACTGTTTTTTTTTCACATTTCCACGATATGGAACTTGTTTATAAAATTATGAAAAAGCTAACCAAGTCCCTTATAATATGCAGGTAAGCTTATAACAGAGTCTGATACCTCTACTATGCTTGTCTTCATTCAAGTGTCATAGCTGCTATACTTAACACTATGAATCACAACTCTCTCAGAAATCAACTCTATAGTGTAATTAAAACATTTGGAAATTGAATCTGACAACTCTATAAAAAGGATTAGTGAAATAGAAGCTTTTGTGAATGAGCCCACTAACTATCATTGCTAAACAATCAATCTAGACTATGAAGTCTTCCATCTTGATCACAATCATGCTCACGATCAAGGGAGTGCGACCACCTGTCCTGACATAATGGCCATCATAGCTTCCAATAATCAACAACCACCTTGCAAGGACATCGTAGCTCATGCCTCATGAATTTTATTCATCAATCTTAACTGATATAAATCTTATAAAGATAATATTAGAATCCTCTCCAAATTCATTGTTAATACAAGGGTAAAGGAAATTTTCTAGCTCAAGGCACTAGCCAATATCAACTTTGGTATTTGTGACCCCTTTATGGGGATGCACCTACCCTGCCCCGTTGGGTTTCTTCCTTGTAACATATTTCAAGGAACACAAGACTTTCCAATATCCCTACTCCATTAGACACACTTTATATGCTATACATAGTGAATGGAAAAGAAGCATTATAGAACACACAATTTCACAGAAGGAAGAAAAATCTTAGCCAGTTCAATATCAAAATCTTAACCACTGATTAATAAAGAATAATAAGTAGTGTAATGAATTGTTTCGAGTTATTTATTTACAAGGTGTAAAGAATTTAGTGGAATGGAAAATATTACTTAGGCAACCCTTCAATATTTTCTATTAATATGTTTGTGCATGTACATATGAAATTAAGAGCATTGTTGAATACAAAGTTTCCTTTTCTATTGCCTCCATTTTGACAAATCAGTGTGAAATCAATGCCACTTTGAATCTCCTTCCCTGTGTGGATGTTTTGACAAATCAATGTGAAATCAAAGTCACTTTGAATTTCCTTTCCTGCAAGGGATCACATCCACAGTTCATTAGTAAAAGATAATCTACTATATATTATGTTCAAGAAATTGACTGCAATCTACAGTGGAAACGAGACCTCAATTCTTATTCTGAATTTGAATATCTCAGGACAACATAAGAGATAAAAATGCATATGGCCTTGGTAGCTAGAAAACAATCACTCCATCATTACAATACCACTTAGATTTCGGCACTTAATCTAAATAATGGCACTAGTTGCAATACTTATTTGCATTAACACCATGGAAAAGCAACAACAATGTTTCAAAGCACACTTACTAAAAAATTTGTAACGTTCCGAGAATATTTAATGATAGCATCTGAACCTCGTAGCTATGGTGGGGAAACTAGGGAACACAAATCTTGGAAGATATCTCATACCAAATCCGAGGAAAAAATAAAAAAGGGAAAAAATCAAAATCTATAAATCAAGCAATGAATTGTTTACAAATCAAATACAATTCCCTTTAACTAAAAGTTAAATTGTGGTGATATATTTAAATATTTAGTAAGAGGGGAACTTCAAACCATGGAATATTACCTTTGTCATTACTGTCATCCCCGAGTGACCAAGATTACAAATCAATACTTATGGAAAGATTGTAAGAAATTTTGTGAAATAGTAAAGCATAACCTCTATTTTCAAGCAACAAAATCAAGACATTGTTACATCAAGAGCCATAATTAATACAAAATCAATGAATCAAGTCCTTGTATAGCACAAGTTTGTTTCACAACCTCTATTTTCTCAATAACAAAATCAAGACATTGTATGTGGTTATTGCCAAAAGGAAACTGTGTTCTAATTTGGAAGAGGATCTTATCAAAAGACATGCATTTATGCAAAGCTACAAAACCTAATGGGTTACTGAAAAATAAGTTGGAATATGTGATCATGACACTTAAATTGAAAAAACATGCTTTCCTTCTAGAAACATTACAGCTATACAATGTTTTTTGAAAGAATTAGAATGTGAAATTGGGCCTTTCTATCAAGACAAATTTTCATTAACATAATGTACTTTCCTACCTGAAACGTTGTAGATATCCAAGAGAAACTTGCAAAGAATAAGAGAACTTAGCATAATGTACTTTCTTTCCTTCCTTAACATCTTAAAGATGTTCCCCAAGTCATCAAGTAAATTTCGAAGGAAATGAGATTTAGTAATAGTCCAATTCACAACTAAAGATGTGTCATAAATATGAGGGGGCATCTCCTCCAAATCACAAAAGTGCTCCAGGTTAAAATCTAGCATTATTGGAAGCTTAATGCTCGACTCGTGTTATTGAACTCTGACATTTTTCCAATCTTGACTAAAATCTTAAAGATAGCTTCTCTAAGTTCTACATGACTTTACTATGCTCTTGAAGTGGGGGCACATGCATCCTCTCTAAGTGAATAGTCTTAAACTAAGTGAAGATAAGGCCGATAGATCATTCAGTGTGGATCTCTATAACCCATAATTGAATACTATGTCTCTCTTGAACCCATAATTGAATATTTTAGGACTTTCAAATGTTTGATGGAACTCAAAAATGTTGGAAGAAAGTATTTGCTTACAGAAAAGAGTAAAACTAAATTCTCTGCTTGAGGACAATTGATGTCACATCACTAATACTTCTCCATGGAATCTGTATAGGTAAACCACAAATGCAAAATTCCATTAGAATATTGTGTTTATTGAATACACAAATGAAATCATTGCATTTCTTAAAATACTTTTGAATCACATTACAAATTATATCGATAACCTAGGGTGTAGGATAAAATTCACCTGTGTCATTCACAGAAAGCATGAGAAAAAACCTAATACTATATATAAAACCAATAAAAATTCAAATTCATCACTTCTAGGGACCTCGTGACGACCCTGCCAATACACAATTATGTTCCTGTTTGCAGTTAGAAAAATTACCGAAATTACAATCTGTTTACTCCAACCTATGTTGGAAAGTTATAGAAGGATGACTAGTGCAATCAATGTGTTTACTACAACCTATGTTGGAAGTTATAGAACGATGATTAGTGCAATCAATCCATTCCTTTTAGCCCTGGATTTGTTTGTTTCAGTTTAAAATAGAAGTATACAAATATACTTGTCCAATGTCTATGCTTTAACCATTCACCTTAAGATGTTTTTACGATATAATTTCCTAAGTCTATTTAATATCTTCACTATCATAAAAACCAACCTATATCCATCTTAAATCCACATCTACCACTCTTAGAGGGATGGAATCTATTTATCCATATGAGCACTTGGTAGACCAAGAATTAAGATGGATCTAACATGATAGAATTTCCCCTTTAAATAGTCTATGCTCACATGAATAGCATGGTATTACCATGGGCCAATACCATGGGTTAACATAAACCTGCAACTTAAAAGTTACTATTAGTAATTTATAAAAATTAATAAAATTAATAGTTAATTTTTGTTTTATTTTTTATTTTAACCAAGCTAAATTTTTTAACATACATTAAATTATAACATCCATTGTTACTTTCGATCCACCAAGCCCCAAGAGGGATCAAATATTTTTCACTCTATGGTAGTTTGCATATCATAATATTTGAATGTTCGTAAATATAAGGTGACTTATGGAGTAAATATAAAAAAATGTTTTATTTGTTTACCATACCTCTAGTTTATTTTATTTTTATTAATTTACCATACCTCTTTACAATAGGTATGGGCTCCATATGATTCATTAAATTATAACCTTTTTTGAGCAATAATATAAAAAGAGGTTTAATTTATTTACCATATGTCTAGTTTATTTATATTTATATTTTATTTACCATACCTTTTGAGTAAGTATAAAAATACGTTTTATTTATTTACCATACCTCCACTTTACATATATTTTTATTTGTTTACACCCTTGCATGTATATAAGGTGACTTATGGAGTAAATATAAAAAATGTTTTATTTATTTACCGTACCTCTCATTTATTTATATTTTTATTAATGTACCATATCTCTTTTATAAATATGGTATTTGGCACATAGGATTCACTTAAATAGAACCTATTTTTGAAAATTAGGGTGAATGGAAGGTTGTAACTCCTAATTTCAAGGGCTAAATTTACCTTTTTAACCCTCTCCCTTAAAATAAGGTGGGCTATTTGAGGTGATTTGTAAAAATATACTATGATACAAAATATTCGCCCAGTAACAATTTAAAACCCCTTAATTTTGGCAAAGGGCGAACATTCACCCTAAAATTTTCCATGGCCAAAGCCACTTGGTCACCCAACATCTCCTCCACCACAAACTTCCATTGCAACCATCCACACAAATGGTTGAATCTTCTTCTAGAGTCTTTCTAAAACTGTCATCAAAAAATGATTCAAGAGAGTGGGGGAACGTGGATTTTATTGAAGGCCATATGTCACCAAAGGTTTGTCTATTTTTATTTTAACTAGCATTTGCAGCCAAGGATGCAAAGGAAACGCTGTAAGGCATAGTGTGTCGAAGAATATTGAAATATGAATAGACTTATGTGGGTTTTTTTGAAAGCAAGGGTCGATGATGTCGAGTTTTAATTTGAGGAAGCCATGCCGAAAACTATTGAAAAGGAATGCAAGTAGCTGCAAATAAGCATTGAACATGTCTAGAGGCCTTTGCTTGTAGTTGGTAAAAATTGTGGAGTTAAAGGTGAAGATAAATGAATGAATCAATGCGAACAACAACGGGGCAACCATATTGATTTGGAAAGGGCTACCCAAGAAATCATTACTCAAATGGGAAATTAAATTAGTATGAAGATATACTAAAAACATGTAGTATATTAATTAAGGTCAATTGATTTTGTCAATAGAATATGTTAAAACCCATTGACAATGGACTTGGCGTGAGAATATAAACTATCAAAATGGTATTGATCTTGAAACATCCCTTTTTAAGTTTCAAATGTAAAACACAAATAGGTGTGAGGACGTAAAATATGAAAATGGTATTTGATGTTGAAACATCCTTTTTTAAGTGTGAAATGGAAAATACAAATAGTGTATTGTAACATCCTTTTTTCAAGTTTGAAATGAAAAATAAAAATAGTTGTGAGGACACAAGCCATGAAACGATATTTGATCTTGAAACATCATTTTTTAAGTTTGAAATGGAAAATACAAACAGTGAATTGTAACAAGAGAGGTTCGAGAAGGAATATAATAGCGTAAAGAAGATTGTGCTTGTCATTCCATATTTGAAGTTGTATGAAAACATTGTGGAGGAAGCGAATACATGAAGAAGCAGTAATGGACCTGCAAAATGTATGTTTTGTTAGAATTAGGAATATGTAAAGCAGTTGCGGAAATTTATCAGTAATACTTTGCAGGTGAGTTGTGTTAAAATGAAGCTAGAACTAATGGAAATGAAGTTACCTTTGCTATGGGGATCTATATATTGTTAGTGGAAGATGCATGGTGAATAATGGCAGGCTGAACACCATTTGGAGGTTAATACGTAGCTGGAGATGCATTTTTTTTTGCTTGCCAGGCTACTTGTTGTTGTGTAGGTAGGCTATTTTTGAGTCCATGTGGCCTGTTGCAAAAGAAAGAAAAGGTAAGAATGAGATGTATAGATAATATAAAGACATTCTAATATTTGATCATTTACTAATATTGATTAAAGTTGGTTGATGTTGAAAGATATGAAAAGCACGCTATGAAATAGAATGAGGTAACTAAATGGAGAAAATCTTTTGTTGATGTCAAAGCATGGGTTGGAACATATTATCTGGAGGCGGCATTGAACGAAGAATGTCTTCTGCGTGTTTTCTGCGAGCAATGTTTTTGTTGTCCTTCATTTTATTGTAATGATCGAAACTGAATGCAGGGTTAATCTGGAGATCTTGTAGAGAAGGCACTCTTGAAAGAGCTGTGAATGTGAGACCTTGACGTTCTATTTTTCCAATGTCAATTGTTGCTTTTGGAAGTGTCATACCTTGAGATATATGTATGGTTAAAGCCCAAGCCATCTTCAATGGAATTTGTGCACGTCCATTTCTTTTTACTGCTGGAATAGGAAAGTGAGTGGGGTTTCTTTCATCCCAAGGAGGCCCAATGTATTTGGGAAAATCCACGACAACAAATGCTGGAATTTGTGGTGGTGCAGTTGATTCTTTGTAAAAGATGGTTACAATTTTTCCGAGGGAACCATTAACAAGTCCAGCTGAAAGCCAAAGGTTGGAAGTCAGCATAACTTTTTCGCCATTGCATAGCAATACAATTCGCTCAAGTTGCTCATCTTCAGAGGCAATACTGGAATATGTGTTGTCATCTTCAGCAATGGATCTTGCAATTGGAGTGTTTAGAGATTTCATCATTTGCTTATTATGGGCCATTGTTTGAGCATTTGTTGGAAATAGATGCATGGAATCCTGGAATGAATATATTTCTTCTTCCGATAAAAAGGAATCTGTGCGCGACATGAGTACGTTGTAGTCGTCGATTGTTGGATTTGCATCTCTAATGTTCTGGAGAATGTTCCTGAAAGTAACCTGTGCGATGTCGTCACCTTGTTGACGAAATATCGTGTCTAATGTGATGACTATGTTGAAGGTGTTCCACAGTGCGCTTCCATGGCTCGTCCCTGCATATAGAGGAATGTCTTTGATGGGTGGCAGTTGACCGAGATCACCAACCAATATTATGGAACAGCCACTGGAAGGAGTGTTTCTTTCGTGGGGAAATGCTTCCAGAAGATGTTCATCAATATGGCTAAGAAGCTTTGGCCCAACGAAGCTCATTTCATCGATTAGTATGTATCTTATATGTTTGAGTTCTTCTTGGAATTTTGCAAGAGCATTACCTTCTAAGGGCGTAATATCCTTTAGAGGAAGGTGCAAAGCAGAATGGATTGTCAATGCTTGTATGTTGAAGGTAGCAATCCCTGTAGGGGCGAGGAGCATGATCGGCGAAGGTTCCGGGCTTGCTAGGCCTATGAGAATATCTTTGATGCAATTAATGAGGAGGGATTTTCCCATACCAGCAGTGCCTTGTATTATCATTCTAAGAGCGGGTAAATAATCCTTACTAGAAAAATGAGTAGAAATAATATTTAGAGCTTTTCGTTGCATTGGAGATAATGTAGTAAGGGTCGCCAGGATATGTTGATGTGTTTGAAGAATGTGGTCGATGGAGCGGCTATTCTCAATGAATTGTATTGCATTATTTTGTAGATCCAATGGGATAGTGGTATGATTCCAGTTATGGGTGTCATCAAAGCCATGAAGACCAAGCGTGCCAAGGTCATTTATGAGAAGCTCATTTGTTGGGTGTAATTGGGAAAGTAATTCCCATTCATTTATTTCCATGGTGTCTGCTGCATTGGTTTCATTTATAGATGAGGTATCATTTTTGATAGATTCAATATCAGATAGAGTGCGGCGTTGATGCCAAGGATTGTAGAATGGACGAAATGTTTCCCAATTTGCGGTGAATTCTGCAGCAGAATCTCCTATATCCTGTTCAATATGGCGAAAAGGTTTGTATAGCATAAGTTCAACCCTGCAAAAGTCAGCGTAGCAAGGTTCTGTTGTGGATGGTATGGAGGAGTAACGTGGTATGACTCGAACAATTGCTTTTGTAGGCCTTTGTTTCCATTTTTTTGTTTTGCGACGAGGATCATATGACCAGGACCTTGCCAATTCTATTAGTGATGTGGCCTCTAGGATGGAAGGGCACTGGATATATGTATCTATGATGTGTGGGGATGTAGTGGAGGTGGTGTTCATCTGCGGAAGGCGCAGAAGAATTTTCTGGCTTACATCTAAAGAAACAAATGGTCGGCTACATAATGTTAATGGAAATTTTTGCAGCATATGGCCGGTTTCCTGTGCTCCTATGTCACGATCAACAAGGGTTTCTGCAAGAAATTTTCGAAATGCGGATGTTGCTGGGTCAGCAGTGGGTGAAGCAAGGAAAATTATATGTATCATGTGGTGGAAGCTTTCATATTTTTTTCTTCTTTGGATGCATATTTGGCGATATATTTTTGCAAAGTGTGTATGGAGAGTACTGGTTGGCAGTCAACATTTGCACGCCAAATAGATAGGATGGTATGGTTATGGCTATTGAGTCGATCGTCGTTGCGAGCAGGGGTGTATGTTTTTTTGCCACTGGAGTCAATGAATAAGGCCGATTTTGGATGTAATTCCCACGATGCTTTATAATGACATTGGAGTGAGGATCCTTTTTTTCTTAGGCACGTTCTTTCTGAGCATTTTGTGTGATGTTCAACACAGTTGACGAGTTGTTCATAGTTACTGGAAGGATTGGTAGTGAATATTTGCTGTGTGGACAATAGACAAGGTTCTTTGGCATCTGTCCAAGCATTTGCTTTGTTTGAAGTCGAAGGAGCACGAGGGTTCCAAGCGGAAATATATTTGTCGAAGAACTGCCTTGCAATATCTACCGCTTTTGTGTCTTCCCAGTTGACGTTTTCCATATCAGGTGCATTTTCTATCCAAAGGAAACCATGGATGTGCGCAGACCCCCTATGTTGCCATTCATACCTATCAAGTATGCGTTTTTGTAAGTTAATTTTGCAATAGGTGAGGAATGCTGTTTAGAGTTCTTGGAGGAAAAAAAAAATGTGGTAAAATGTGTACCTATACCAATAATATTTTGTATTCAAGTGATTCTCTAATATAATCTCATGAAATGCTGTGAATCTATGGTGCATATACAGTGATGTTAAATGTGGGTAAGAGATAATGTTTTAATTTCTCCACTTTTGTTGTTTTGCAATATCAGAAGGAAGACATCCGGTCATGATTGCATGAAGATCAAGCCATTTTGTATCAGCTACACTCAATGTGAAGAAGAACGTCAGGCAACCGAGTTGAGATATCATGTCCATTAGTTCATTTTTAGCTTTGTGCCAAAATGACCTTGTTCCACGTAAAGAGCTACCGAAGCGCATGACTTGCTCTGCCAACTGCTCATCTGGAAATTGTTCTAAGTGGATGTTTAGATCCTGAATAGATACTGGAAAGTTATTTGTGATGTTCTTTTTCACAAAAATCGATGTTTTTGCTTGACTACGATGCCGCATCATGAGATTATATATGTAATAATGAAACCGTGGGTGCTTTCCAAATCTGTTATCATAGTAACGTATGAGATGGAGTGCATATTCATGTAACTACACTGCTTTCATTCTTGGCTGATTCGGCATTGCAGCTCCTGTTGGGAAAAGGGAAGGGAAAGCCATAGAGAGTAGACCTTCTGTGTTGTATTCGTTGACTGGTGATAAACCAATTTTTGGCCACTCAATTGTAGTATCAGATTGGTACCTGTAAGCATGCAAATAATGGCGGATTTCTTGGATTTCTGTATTTGTATCAGGCATGATGGGGACGAATGATGATGTTTGGTCTATGGATGGGTCTGTGAAATCTTCGGTGAGCTCATGGGGGGGTTCAAGTGGAAGAGGGACAGCAGTTTCTGTAGTATTGGAATGGTGAAGGGAGGAGGAGACATCGGTGGGGATTGCTGGTAAGGATGCCAGAGCGTTGGTATCAATACAAGCATTCTTATAGTATGGGTCATTTGCCAATTTGTATTCTAATGCAGCGAGAACGCGATGCCTACTGACAATGAAATCATAAGCCTTATGGTCATTACTATGACGCATGACAATTAGGATGTCCAAGTGTTCAACACATCGTGGCAACATGTTTGCGATTTTTATAATGTCTTGAGGAAAACAAATTGTGTGGCCATTGTATTTATACTGCCCACCATGTGCATGTGTTACTTGAAGTATAGGGTTAACCCTAGCAATGAGCATTTCTTCTATCTGTGAAAGAGATGCAAGGGTAGCTGGTTGAGGACCAGGGTCCATGTTGTTTGATAATGAGAAGTGATGACCCTTTGTTTCAGAGATGCATCTGTAGCAGTAATACATGTGGTTGGAATTGCGGATATGTATTCCAGGATATGATTCAAGACAAATGGAGCATGGGAATTTAGGTGGAAGTTTATCAATCTTTGCACGAAAATCTCGATGTGCTTGATTAGTATAAATGTTGTTGAAAGCATGTGCGAAGGAGGGGTCAGGGCAATGAGTAATGGATGTATTTGTTTGAGAGGATTGCTGAGAAGATAAAGAGTCCGATAATTTCAAGGGAGGATTGTTTTCAGGGTGGGCCATTTCAGACGAGGAAGGTTGGTTTTCCTTCTGTTTTTTGTTTTTTTTACATTCCCTGGTGTCTTTTCTTGCTTGGTAAAGCTCACAACGCCGTGCATTTATTCGTTCTTTATTTGTTGCATAGTATCTTCGAGCACGTTCATTATTAGAAGAAGAAACAATTCGCAAAATTTAGGGTACCTATAAGCAAGAGAGGGGAAAAGAAGAATTTTATTTGGAGACAACAACCATGCTATTGTAGGAAAGCGAAAGAAGGGTAAAAAACACAATAGAAAGCAAAAGAAGGGGAAAAAATCCAAGCTCTGAATAGTTCCATGCGAAATTTTTAATTTGAGTAATGTTTTTGAAACAACATATTAGTATCTTTTCTATATACATGTAGGTAGTTTCATGTGTAAATCTGATGAAAGGGAAAAAAATGTGAATTTGTCTACTCACATAATGGTAGGTACAATGGAGAACAATACTCATTTCAATGGTATATAAGAAAATTTCATAAGAAGGCATGCAACAGTATATCTTGTAAAGTTGTATTTATAAAATTGGACAATAGGAATTGCCAAAAAGCAAGGAATACATTTTGAAATATTTATCTACAATGTTGAGATGTTCTGAATTTCTCGAAGGATGTTGTTGCATTCTGCCGTGAAATGCAGCTTTTCTTCTTTTATGATAACGAATTTCAAGCGTGGAACTTCTTTAAAAGTTTTTGTCTTCACCGACAATGTGAAGATATGATCTGTCCATAGAGCTCTAGAGACAATTTCCTTGATCAGTTCTGGATCTGAAGATAATAAATAGAAGTCTTTGGCATTATTTCCTAGAATTGTAGATCTCGCGTCTTCGAAAGCAACAGTTGAAGCCAATTCACCAGTGTGATCTTGTATGTCGATTTTCAATAAGTATCTGTAATCACAGTCACGTACTTCAGCGTTGCATTTTGGACAGAACCACATCCCTATATTTTGTGGAATAAGTTTTTTCATGCATTTTTTCCTGCCAACGATCGATGGGCAAGAAATGTAGTAAAAACTGTCCATCCCAATTTTTGTTATTGTGCCCTTTAATTGGAAAAATGTTGGTTTCTCTAAGGAATCCATATTGTAAATGTCAGAAATTGTTATTTTTTTTGTTGGTGGCCGAAAGGAGATCTTGTTGTCAAAGATGTAGAAGCTGCAGTCGAACCTTCTTTTTTAAACCACGACTTTAGCGCATGAGCCTCTTCAATGTCAGGATCTAAAAGAATAATGGATCTTGTTGTAGTGCTAATATTTTTTCCATTAAATTCTCCAACGCGTGCAGATTTGATTACAATGATGGGGTTATTTTTCGTAGCACATAGGGAGGAGATTTCCTGTGACACGGCATTAAAATTATCTCCCCAAAAGATTGCATCCATGCTATATCCTGACATGTCGCGAAGCTGTACTGTTTGTTTATTGACTCCAGAGCCATCTTTTCTATGTATGGTGCATACACCAGAAATGTCCGTGATAACACCGAGAACATCAGCAATGGAGTTGACGTTTGCTGTTATGATATCATTAATTGATTTTATATTGAATCACACTGTTGGATTATGTTTTTTTTGTCGGCAACATGTTCTATGGTAGATGTTGCATTCAACAAAATTTCCCAATCATTGTTCAAGTGGTTGTATTGCTTATTAGCCATTTTCACATTCCCTTTAGAGACAATGTAGACATTTTCAATTTGGATTTTGTCGAAAAAATAATCTACGACATTGTTGAAACATGTAATATGTATTTCTAGACCCTCTGTATCGAACAGGTCGAAACCAAACACTCTACCGGGTCCATATTGATTCTGAAATTGCCGAAGAGCTGTTTTCCTTTGGACGTATCCTTTTATGCACCAATTTGAGTGGCAAGGGTTTAATGATTTGATGGGAATTAGAACTGGCAGAATGGATGGAGTTGGAGTAGTTAGAAGAGGACAGTGTCTTTTTGATAAAGTTTGCGGGTCTAATGAGGATGGAGTGTTTTCATCAGATGTGATGGGGATACTCAAAGTTTTTGGATTGCCAATTAAGGGTGCAAATGAAGTAGATATTTCAAATTCTATTAGCTTTATAGACCTACACGACAATTGATAGTCATAGGAATAATTGTTAGGAGCGGTTGTGGTATAAATAAAAAATGCAAAATTTTGAAATAGGAAATCCATAACAAACTTATATTGATGGACCGATAGCCGAGGTAGCCCAACTTTTAACATTTATAACAGAACCCTTTTGTAGCAAGCCTGTTGCTACGAGATCATTGAAATCTTTTGGAAGCATGATGTGTTTCTTATGTGTTCCGTCTGAAATTGCAGTACGATATCGCAGAGTTGTTTTTTGCATCGATTGTATTGGTTCAAGTTCAACAATTTGCAGGCATGGTTGAATATCAGTTGATCCAGATAACATTGAGGGAATTTCATTTTCAGTAAGGTTTGTTGTCATTTTCTGGTGCAAAACAAAACGCAAAAATGTTTTTTTCTCCGCGTAATATTTTTAAAATTCATTACATTCCTACAGCATTACTTGAAAAAAATATGAATTAAAGGGCAAAGGGAAAGAATCATGTTCAATTTTTTTTCTAAATGAGTGGGCATCCAAGTTTGTAAACATAATGAAGAAAGACATTTATCAGAACAAATTCCATTACGATCATTTTTTTTGAAGCATAGTTCCAGCAAGCGAAGAGGAAGAAGGAGAGGGAGGAACAAACAAGGTAGAAGGTTTGGGGGTAACTCTAGTACCACCTGGTTGCTGATTTGATGGCCCAAGAATCATGGTGTTTTGAACAGCAGAGGTCAAGAAAATCCATACCGGCGAGCGAATTACAAGCCCTGGAAGGGACAATGTAGCCATATGAGGTACACCAACATCTCCCCTAGAGGAGAAGGGAGTAGGATTCCCCCAAGGGGAAATCCTTGACTGGTGGACTCCATTTTCTCAACCTAAAACCAATGAGGGAACAGTGATGTTATTCTGATTCGAATAAAATCTATGACACTTTGACACAACTTGCTTTTTCAAATTTTAAGAGTCAAAAAAAAACTAAAGATGACTCTAGTTGCCTCTGGTTTGGGCAACTCTAGTATCATTTGGTTGCTGAGTTGTTTCTTCAAGAGTCAGGGTGTTTTGAATGGCATAGGTTGAGAAAAGCCATACTGGTAGGCCAATTGCAAGCCCTGGAGGGGACAATGTAGCCATATGAGGTGCAACAACATCTCCCCTAGAGGAAAAGGGAGTAGGATTCGCCATAGGGGAAATCCTTGACTAGTGGGCTCCGATTTAAATAAATTTTATGACGCTTTGACACAATTTGCTTTTTCAATTTTTAAGAGTCAAGAAAAAGCTAAAGATGACTCTAGTCGCCTTCGATTTTTTAATGAGCATGAAGTGACAAGTGCTCAGATAGTCCTTTTCTTTTAAGGAGTCCGAAAAGAATGAAAGTGACTACTCTGGATATCTAGACAGGGGGATTACCAAACCAATCGCAAAACCGCAGAATACTTTTTAAGGTACGGTAGTCAATCTTCCTGAATGCTGTGTTCAGTGCATTGTGATCGATAGGGCGGCAGACACAGCTTCCTAAGGATAAAGGATATAGCCTATTGTGGTCTCCCAATATATACTTGACGATACGTGGGAGCACAAGTTCGTACTGGCACTTGTCTTTTCAAAGAGGAGGAATCACCCAACCTACGATGAAAGTGATAGTTACCAGGATTTACGACGTCGGAATACGTCTCTAGCCTAGACTTCTAAATGGTGTGCGTTAGGTTCCAAAGCGTTGTTATGTTTATTGAAATGTATTTTAGAGTTGATCTTTCTTAAGAAGTTTTCCTTTAAGTTTGATCGCGTGATGTACATATACAATTCCTAAATATGCAATCTAAGATGATAAACAAACATTTACTTTCTTTTTGCATTGAAAATCCTAGCTACTAAGGAAAGAGAAGTGAAATTGTTTCAACGTAGAGCAGACAACACACGTTAAGTCCTAAATCAATTTCCGCATGCATTCTAAATGTAAATGTACATGCATGTATTTGCTTTCCACTTTCTTAGTGTGTGGATGACAAAAAAAATGCCAAGTGCAATATAATATCAATACAAGGATATGGCTATTCCAGAATTCTGACAGACATAAGAAAAGCTGTTGAAGTTTGTATCTAAGATTTTCTACAGTCTGTTCACTAGAAACAAGACAGCCATGATGGCACCACTCTGCACTAGTCTAACACAAAGGAAAAAGGTTAAATTATCAATAAAGCATATTTATAACTAAATCATTTTAATCAGGAAATAATTTTGAATCAAATTTATAAGACCCTGTAGCTGCTCAGTGGTTACTGTACAATTGATGGAAGAGGATTCTCTAGCATGGTCCATGGAAGGAATAGAAATGAAGCAAAAACTTGGAAAGGAGATTAAGGTTGTTACCGGAGATGAAGAAATATAGCAGATATCAAGAAATGTCCTTCAACGCTAAAAGTTGAATCGCCAAATGACAAAACAAAGCAGGCCAAGGCAAAGTATCTGTATTTTAACATTGCTACGTGAGTAACCAACATAAGTTGCACAGTGGTATGCAAATTAATAGCCTAAGCGGGGAAAATCCCCAATACAATCCACACAAGCTAATCCTCAATATTTTATCATAAATATTTAAATTTAAGAGAATTATCACTTTTATATAAATTCAAACATTTTCCTTTGTACATTATATTATTTTAATTAAAAAAATATATCATACATCGTTGTACCATTAATAATTATAGTGCAGAACTTAAATAACATATTAAATATTTAATTTGAAAATGATTTGAAAAATTAAATGTAACTAAACAACATGAATAAATAAATCATTCAAAAACAAATTAAATTAAATACCATTAATAAGAATTCAAATACAACAAAATTTAGTTAAAATAAATTAAATGTATGAATATACAATTTAAAATACATTGAATTTAACCACAACACTAATGTAAAAAGAAGATGTAACTAATAAGTATTCTGTCCAAACTTATCAAGGTAAATATCCATTTTCTAAGGTCAGGGTCACATAGAGGGGACATCAATTTAACATCGTAATATGACATTAAAATATCATCGTAGAAATATCATTCCTTTATTGTTTCTTTTGCAAATTATCATTATCAGTCTATGTCATTGCCACCCCAAGTTTTTAGCTAACACATTCACCTAACAGTGTATGTCATTGCCACCCCAAATTTGTAGCTAACACATTCACCCAACATATGGAGAAAAAAACGTTAACGACTAAGTTGATTGGGAAAAATAATTAAGAGAGAATTAAATGGCCAAATGGGACAAATAATAACTATTGCTCAACTCAATGTGTTTCATAGTGGTGCTACATTCAATAATACAAAAAAATTATTGGGCAAATGGTGTAATCACTTCACAAGTCGAGACATATATTTATGTCTCGCATTAAGTAGTGGTTTGAAAAAACGTAATAAGTTGGGCAAAAAATATTTGGTGAGAAACATATTTTCCTGTAGCTTCCCTCGTCTGGTTAATTAACTCACATTATTAATCAGGTGCCTTGCATACTCAATTGTCAATGAGTTGCCATGCATTTGCACGCGTATGAATAACATACATCACTTAGTAATAATTTATATAATAAATTATAGAAAAAAAAAATGTGCATCGTTGACTAATATTTTACGTATCTAATTCGATTAACAAAATTCTATGTGATGGACAACAAGACAACTCTGTTTAAGAGCATGTTTACCACCAGAGAAAAGGATCCTAAACCAATTGGGAAGAGGTGATCTAAAATTGCTGATAGGCACTATTTTTTTATCACTGACCTTATAACATTAAAATCAACAATTTAGATGATTTTTTCATACAATTTCAATGTACTCCAACACTATTTCATATAGATTCATCTTCTTTTTAATCTTTTAAATAATTAGAGGTTTTCAGGTTTTTATCTAGTGTTTTTATAGTTTTTCAGTTTTATTCAAAGTATACGTTGGTTTAACATTTCTATATCCTATAAATTTGGCAGGAAGATGACCCTATGCTAATCTAAAAAACACTGTTTAGGAAATTTGTGTCTGTATCTTCTAACTCACATATCTGAAACTACATTTCATAGAGCAGGCATTTATTGTGGGGAAGGATTTTGGAGCAATGGTTGCATATTATATTGATCTGTGCTATCCAGATCGAGTGAAAGGAGTTGTAACGTTAGGCATACCTTACAGTAAACCTGGTGGACTGTCCAGAAATATGGACTCGGCTCCTAAAGGCCTCTATATTAAACATCGGCAGGTGCTTTTTCTTCCCCTATCTGTGCCAAAAATATACATTAAACAAGGACATTCTATCGGAATACTGTTTATTCTTTGAATATTGAGAGCAACCCTCGATCTATAGAATATTCAATATTCTGATTGTTTTCTTTTAAATTCATTATTTAGGTGCCCGGAAGAGGCTTAACAGATCTTGGGCGCTTTGATGTAAAAACAGTGATAAGGAATATATATATCCTTTTCTCTAGTAGTGAACTACCCATGGCAGAAGATGGTAAGGAGGTAATGGATCTCTATGATCCTTCCATACCATTGCCACCTTGGTTCACTGAGGATGACCTTCAGACGTACTCAAGCCTGTATGAGAAATCTGGGTTTGTTTACTCTATGCAAGTCCCATACCTTTGCAGCAGAAGGTAAACTTAGCTAATTGTATTGGTCTTCGCTTTGCCTTCTTTTTATTCCAAGTCACCATCAAGTACTTACAGATATGCAAATTAATATCTTCTTTTTGAACCTGTAATTTACAGGGATTAAGTTATATATGAGCTTGTCTTTAACTTGGTTAAAACCTTAAAAAAACCACAGCCTAAAAACTTGTTCTCAAAACCAAGTTACATCTTGGTCTAATTTTGATTTCCCAATGAATTTCATTAATTCTAAATGAGGCCCATTGATGTTGAGGTGGTTAATTTTAGTGGCTTTTACTTTCCCTACTAATGTATTTCTGAGATTTTTATCCATTAAAGAAGATTGCATGATGTACATGAATCTTTTTACTTAAAGATTATATTAGTGATTTCTATTTTGAAATGTAAATACAAGGAAGATCTCCTTTAAAGGATATGGAGAGTTCAAAGGATGCTCTCAGCTTTAAGAGAGAATTAAATGGCCAAATGGGACAAATAATAACTATTTCTCAACTCAATGTGTTTCAGCAATAATCTCTAGAATAAAGCAATGACTTCATTACCCTTCATTTGGCATCAATAACTACTTATCTATAGAAACTTCTACAGATTGTGAGAATGAGTAACGAAAAACACAGAGATGTTTTCTATTGGCAAGGTAAATCCGAAGGCAAACTTTTCTTTCAAGCTTGTACCAGAAACTGGAATTAGAATTATTCTCTGTGGAGTTGACAAAGGCAATGCTGATATAATACAAATATCAGAACATGAAGGGGGCACTAGAGAAATTTTGATAAGTTCTATAAAACACAGGAATTTTGGGAGCCGAATGATGAACGTGAAGAACTCCTAGCAACTGCAAATACTGCTATCAATTAAACATTTTATTATCTTTTTAAAATATTTTACCACCCATAAAAATTAAAAAAAATCAAAGGTCAACAGGGTCAGGTTAAAAAATAAATTATACCCTAAATTTGATTTGTAAATATTTAACCATCTTAAACTTTAATAGTGGTTTGTAAATATGTAGGTTTAATTGAATTCACTCAAGATAAAGCAAATATTTGTTTCTCCTTATTAAATGGCAAGATGGGACAAATAATAACTATTGCTCAACTCAATGTGTTTCACAGTGGTGCTACATTCAATAATACAAAAAAATTACTGGGCAAAGGCCGTAATCACTTCACAAGTCGAGACAAATATTTCTGTCTCGCATTAAGTAGTGGTTTGCATGCGTATGAATAACATACATCACTTACTAATAATTTATATAATAAACTATAAAAAAAAATAACGTGCATCGCTTACTAATCTTTTACGTATCTAATTGGATTAACAAAATTCTATGTGATGGACAACAAGACAGCTCTATTCAAGAGCATGTTTACCACCAGAGAAAAGGACCCTAAACCAATTGGGAAGAGGCGATCTAAAATTGTTGATAGGCACTGTTTTTTTATCACTGGCCTTATAACATTAAAATCAACAATTTAGATGATTTTTTCATACAATTTCAATGTACTCCAACACTATTTCATATAGATTCATCTTATTTTTAATTTTTTAAATAATTAGAGGTTTTCAGGTTTTCATCTAGTGTTTTTATAGTTTTTCAGTTTAATTCAAAGTGTAGGTTGGTTTAACATTTCTATATCCTATAAATTTGACAGGAAGATGACCCTATGCTAATCTAAAAAACATTGTTTAGGAAATTTGTGTTTGTATCTTCTAACTCACATATCTGAAACTATGTTTCATAGAGCAGGCGTTTATTGTGGGGAAGGATTTTGGAGCAATGGTTGCATATTATATTGATCTGTGATATCCAAATCGAGTGAAAGGAGTTGCAACATTAGGCATACCTTACAGTAAACCTGGTGGACTATCCAGAAATATGGACTCAGCTCCTAAAGGCCTGTATATTAAACATCGGTAGGTGCTTTTTCTTCCCCTATCTGTGCCATAAATATACATTAAACAAGGACATTCTATCAGAATATTGTTTATTCTTTGAATATTGAGAGAAACCCTCGATCTATAGAATATTCAATATTCTGATTGTTTTCTTTTAAATTCATTATTGTAGGTGCCCGGAAGAGGCTTAGCAGATCTTGGGCGCTTTGATGTAAAAATAGTGATAAGGAATATATATATCCTTTTCTTTAGTAGTGAACTACCCGTGGCAGAAGATGGTAAGGAGGTAATGGATCTCTATGATCCTTCCACACCATTGCCACCTTGGTTCACTGAGGATGACCTACAGATGTACTCAAGCCTGTATGAGAAATCTGGGTTTGTTTACCCTGTGCAAGTCCCATACCTTTGCAACAGAAGGTAAACTTAGCTAATTGTATTGGTCTTCGCTTTGCTTTCTTTTTATTCCAAGTCACCATCAAGTACTTACAGATATTCAAATTAATATCTTCTTTTTGAACCTATAATTTACAGGGATTAAGTTATATATGAGCTTGTCTTTAACCTGGTTAAAACCTTAAAAAAACCACAGCCTAAAAACTTGTTCTCAAAACCAAGTTACATCTTGGTCTAATTTTTATTTCCCAATGAATTTCATTAGTTCTCAATGAGGCTCATTGATGTTGAGGTGCTTAATTTTAGTGGCTTTTACTTTCCCTACTAATGTATTTCTGAGATTTTTATCCATTAAAGAAGATTGCATGTTGTACATGAATATTTTTACTTAAAGATTATATTAGTGATTTCTATTTTGAAATGTAAATACAAGGAAGATCTCTTTTAAAGGATATGGAGAGTTCAAAGGGTGCTCTCAGCTTTAAGAGAGAATTAAATGGCCAGATGGGACAAATAATAACTATTTCTCAACTCAATGTGTTTCAGCAATAATCTCTAGACTAAAGCAATGACTTGATTACCCTTCATTTGGCATCAATAACTACTTATCTATAGCAACTTCTACAATTTGTGAGAATGAGTAGCAAAAAACACAAAGATGTTTTCTTTTGGCAAGGTAAATCCAAAGGCAAAGTTTTCTTTCAAGCTTGTACCAGAAACTGGAATTAGAATTATTCTCTGTGGAGTTGCCAAAGGCAATGCTGATATAATACAAATATTAGAACATTAAGGGGGCACTAGAGAAAGTTTGATAAGTTCTATAAAACACAGGAATTTTGGGAGCCAAATGATGATCGTGAAGAACTCCTAGCAACTGCAAATACTGCTATCAATTAAACATTTTTTTATCTTTTAAAAATATTTTACCACCCATAAAAATTTAAAAAAATCAAAGGTCAACAGGGTCAGGTTAAAAAATAAATTAAACCCTAAATTTGATTTGTAAATATTTAACCATCTTAAACTTTAATAGTTGTTTGTAAATACGTAGGTTTAATTGAATTCATTCAAGATAAAGAAAATATTTGTTTCTCCTTATTAAATGGCTAGATGGGACAAATAATAACTATTGCTCAACTCAATGTGTTTCACGGTGGTGCTACATTCAATAATACAAGAAAATTATTGGGCAAAGGCAGTAATCACTTCACAAGTCAAGACAAATATTTCTGTCTCGCATTAAGTAGTGGTTTGCACGCGTATGAATAACATACATCACTTAGTAATAATTTATATAATAAATTATAGAAAAAATAACGTGCAGCGCTTACTAATATTTTACGTATCTAATTGGATTAACAAAATTCTATGTGATGGACAACAAGACAACTCTGTTCAAGAGCATGTTTACCACCAGAGAAAGGGACCCTAAACCAATTGGGAAGAGGCGATCTAAAATTGTTGATAGGCATTGTATTTTTATCACTCGCCTTATAACATTAAAATCAACAATTTAGATGATTTTTTCATACAATTTCAATGTACTCCAGCACTATTTCATATAGATTCATCTTATTTCTAATCTTTTAAATAATTAGAGGTTTTTAGGTTTTCATCTAGTGTTTTTATAGTTTTTCAGTTTTATTCAAAGTGTACGTTGGTTTAACATTTCTATATCCTATAAATTTGACAGGAAGATGACCCTGTGCTAATCTAAAAAACACTGTTTAGGAAATTTGTGTCTGTATCTTCTAACTCACATATCTGAAACTACGTTTCATAGAGCAGGCATTTATTGTGGGGAAGGATTTTGGAGCAATGGTTGCATATTATATTGATCTGTGCTATCCAGATCGAGTGAAAGGAGTTGTAACGTTAGGCATACCTTACAGTAAACCTGGTGGACTGTCCAGAAATATCGACTTAGCTCCTAAATGCCTCTATATTAAACATTGGCAGGTGCTTTTTCTTCACCTATTTGTTCCAAAAATATACATTAAACAAGGACATTCTATCGGAATACTGTTTATTCTTTGAATATTGAGAGCAACCCTCGATCTATAGAATATTCAATATTCTGATTTTTTTTCTTTTAAATTCATTATTGTAGGTGCCCGGTAGAGGCTTAGCAGATCTTGGGCGCTTTGATGTAAAAACAGTGATAAGGAATATATATATATCCTTTTCTCTAGTAGTGAACTACCCATTCAATAATACAAAAAAATTATTTGGCAAAGGCCGTAATCACTTCACAAGTCGAGATGTTTTCTATTGGCAAGGTAAATCCAAATGCAAAGTTTTCGTTCAAGCTTGTACCAGAAACTGGAATTAGAATTATTCTCTGTGGAGTTGTCAAAGGCAATGATGATATAATACAAATATCAGAACATGAAGGGGGCACTAGAGAAAGTTTGATAAGTTCTATAAAACATAGGAATTTTGGGAGCCGAATGATGATCGTGAAGAACTCCTAGCAGTTGCAAATACTACTATCAATTAAACATTTTTTTATTTTTTTAAAATATTTTAGCACCCATAAAAATTTAAAAAAAATCAAAGGTCAAGAGGGTGAGGTTAAAAAATAAATTAAACCCTAAATTTGATTTGTAAACCATCTTAAAATTTAATAGTGGTTTGTAAATACGTAGGTTTAATTGAATTCACTCAAGATAAAGCAAATATTTGTTTCTCGTTATTACATGGAATCTTCCCCTGAGGATGTCGAATTTATGTTCTCAGCCATTTTTGTTTTCAGATATTGTTCATCAATTGCCAACAAATTTAATTAGTCACTCATGCTTCATTCGTAGGGAATTTCAGAATTTTTAAAATCATAAGCGTGGTACTAAATGATATGAACATCTCTTGTTTAAGCCTAATTAAAAAATTAACGTATCTGAATAAACAAATATATATCATCAAATTTTAACTCCAATCGGAGTATGTAAACCAATTTTAAATCCCAATTTTACGAAACTAAAGTTGTTCAGAGGCGAAGAGCATTTTCCTTTTTAAGATAGAATCAAGGCACGGAAAATTTGAAAACAAATGAGCAATGCGGCAAACATAGGCGAAAAATATTTAAATTCCTTACCAGCAGGCAAATGTAAACGTATTCAACTGTTCAAACCGATTAAGAAATGCCACCGCATATTCGAAAACTCAAATTCAATGATTATGAGCTCACAAAAATACAAAAAAATTATTGGGCAAAGGCCATAATCACTTCACAAGGTGTTGTATGAACCTGAGCAGCGAATTAGGCAAGAAAAGTAAGGCAGCGAAGAAATCACATGTGTGAAGGAGACAGTATAAATAGTGATATAACAGCACAAAGCTGTGCTGGCTACGCTGCCCTCAAGCAGGGAGAAAGACACAAAACCAAGAAGAAAGACACGTTTCGTCAATGCGAAGACACGTTTTGGTTCAGTCACTATGAAGAGTCTCATTGCCATGAGGCCTGGCCTTTCATGGCCCATTGCCAGATCCTCCCTCTCTGTCTTCCAACTGGTGGAAAAAATAACATTTTTCTATGAAAAAAATGATTAAACCAACGACAGAAAACACCCCAATCGTCTAACACACAGAATCAATGGCTGAGGATCGCACACGTCACATTTTAGGGATATCTCTTTCTCAGATGGAACGCCTTACTTGTGATTATTTTTTTTTTAACTAATAAATAACTAATATAAAAACATATGCAAATTTATAGAAAATAAAAATTAATATGATTAAATAAATTGAAGCAATTTCATTTTAGTTTTCATAGATGGTGCATGGCTGGACGTTCAAATATGGTATGGTGGTTTTATGAGGTATAAATGTCGATTGGTTAGTTTCAGGCGAGCGCTCTCAAAGGTATCACTTTCTATAACAAGTATAGCCAAGGATGAATGGTCATGTACTTTCGGTGATATGTAGTTGGACTTGCTATTATAATTGGTACTTTGCAACAACAACAATGAACAATTTTCGTTATTGTTTGAAAGCTTGCAGAAGATTAGAAATATGGAGAATATGTAAATCCACCACTCTCATATATAGGTACAACATTATCTTGTATAAATTCCTAAGCCCTGTAGACATGAAATAGACCTGTAAATGTTCAGCTATGGCAAGTGATGAGATAAAATGATTAGATGGCCATTGTAGCACGCTCCCATTGTATCAACATTTTATGACCTTAGATGATCTGTTCTCATTCTTGCGAGTAAACTTGAATGGACTTTCGAACCTGCTTACTCTACTTTTGCAGCCTATGACTTAGATTCAGATTCTTTATTTATTTTCAGTAACCATTGATATTTTATTATGTACTTTCTTTTTCAATTTTGAATATGTGTGGAAGAAAAATAGTGTTATGTAAGGCTTTTGAATGTGTAAAATAATGTCATGCAAAGTGTAGATTCTTTATATTTCACAATTTTTTTCTTCCTGGTGCGAAGTGTAAATTGTTTATATTTCAATTCTATGACTCAAATTTTGTATTTAGTTTTAGTAACCATTGATATTTTATTGTGTACTATTCTTTTTTAATTTTTGAATATGTGTAGAAGAAAAATAACAGTGTGTAAGGCTTTGAATGTATAATATAATGTCATGCAAATTGTAGATTGTTTATATTTCACAATTTTTTTCATCATGCAAAGTGTAGATTGTTTATATTCCAATTTAGAAGTATATTGTTTATATTTCACCTATATTTTTTTTGTTTTCGTCACACAAGGTGTAGACTGTTTATATTTCAATTCAAAAATATAAACAATCTACACTTAATCGTCATCCTTTTTCTTTTTGCAGTGTCGTTTCAATTCGGAAAGGTTCCATCGAGGAAGGTTTTTAGAATGCATTCATTAATCCAATTCATCCTAAATTTTCTTAAATTCATCCTAAATCTTCTTAAATGTAATTTTGTGATTTTTAATATTTGTTGTGACAAGCTTTGCATTCGTATGGTTAGTTGAATACATACACTTCAAATTCTGGAAATGGATTTCAATCATCAAACCATGAATCATAATGGTGTTCAAAATAATGCTTAAAATAAAGCTATGTAATTGCTGACAAATTAGCCAACAAATTTTTTGTTCTGAGTTATTAGAATTGGGGCAGCAAATTTAGATGTAATGAGTGATCTTTCATCAAATTATTATGGATAGTAGACTAGTCAGATAATGGATAATGAAATTAGAAATTTGTGAGCTATATAATAATGTATTCATGGCTCCTATGAAGATGTGAGATTCCAATGAGAGTTCAGCTCATGGATAGAATCAGACTTCTCTTATTTTGTTTATTAGTTTTCTTTATGTTTTCATATGTGTGCACTTGATAGATTTAACATGGTATCAGAGCAATAGGTTAAAAGAGTTGATTTATATGTAAAGTGTGTGTTGTTGGTAGGAAGCTTCAAAAGTTTGTGAAAGCCATTAGCAAGAGTTTTCATAATTTTGTGAAGCCTGTGCAGATTTAAGTTATTGGTGGGAGTGCTCAGCACTTAGCATCAATGGCCAACAATATGAGTATTTCTCAGCAATGAATACGAATGTTTAAAGGTGAGAACTTTGGTTTTTGGAGCATTAAAATGAAACATTGTTTCTCTCACATGATTTGTGGGATTTCGTAGAAAATGGATGTACAGAACTAGATGCTCACACACTTGCCCAATAGATTCAAGACCAAAGAAACCAACGAAAGGAGAGACGTCAATATTCCAAGGCTCTCTTCCTAATCCAGCAAGCAATTCATGATTCTATTTTTCCGAGACTAGTTGGAGTAACAAAATCAAAATAGGTGTGGGATGTTTTGCAGCAAGCATATCAAGGAAGTGATAAGCTAAAAATTGTTAAGTTGCAGTCATTAAGAAAAGAATTTGAAACCTTGTGCATGCAAAACTTTGAATTTATTCAAGATTTTCTCAGTGAATGAAATTAGGTTTTATGGAGAAGATTTAAAAGATCAAAAAATTGTTGAGAAGATTTTAAGAAGTTTGCCTACAAAATTTTATGGGGTTGTTGTTGCTATTGAGGAGTCTAAGGATCTAACTCAATTGTATGTGAATGAGCTAATGGGGTCTCTTTAATCTCATGAGAAAAGAATCAATAGATCTTCTGAAAAATCTTTTGAGCAAGCTTTTCAAGCAAGAGGAAATATTTTCAATGACAAAAGTGGTTCCTCTCATAAGGAAAGCTAGAACACTTTTCGAAGAGGAAGAGGAAAAACATACAGAGGAGGCAAAGGTCGAGGAAGATTTTTTTCTGCATACAAAAAAGGAAGAAGTAATGATGACTGTGATGAAGGTAAAAGATTTAATAAATCCCAAGTTCAGTGTTTTTATTGTAAAAGATTTGGCCATTATGAAAGAAATTGTTGGAAAATGGGAAATTATAAACCCATGAGCACACCCATGAATACAAATGAAAATTTTTATGTAGAAGATGGAGCTGAAAATGTAGATGCTCAATCCTATAGGAGTCTTGTAGGATGTCTTTTGTATCTTACTACCACTAGGCCTGATAGTATGCATGCGGTAGGCTTGATTTCCAAATTCATGCAAAGTCCAAGTACGATTTATTTTGGAGCAGCAAAAAGAATTTTTAGATATGTCTGTGGAACAAGAAATTATTGAATTTTGTATACTTCATCAAATAATTTGGTATACTTCATCAAATAATTTTGGTTTGTTTGGTTATATGGATAGTGACTGGGTTGGATCTTTTGATGATAGGAAAAGCACTTCAGGTTATGTATTCATCTTTGGATTAGGTGTAGTATTATGGTGTTCCATGAAGAAACCAGCTATTTCATTGTTTTCTATAGAGGCAGAGTATATTGCAGCAACAATAATAACATGTAAAGCAATTTGGTTGAAGAAAGTATTGTTAAATCTAAAACAAGAACCAAATATGCCACAACTATTTACTATGATAAATTGTCTACCATTGCCATAACTAAAAATCCAGTGTTTTAAAATCGCACCAAACACATTGATATCAAATATCATTTCATAAGAGACTATGTGGCAAAAGAAGAAATTCAAATAAAGTTTTTTACAACAAATGAATAGCTTGCAGATATATTTACCAAAGCACTACCTAAATAGAAGTTCGAATACTTAAGGGATATCCTTGAAATCACGTCATTAAGCCTTAAGGGGGAGTGTTGAGTATAATGCATAAAATAAAGCTATGTAATTGCTAACAAATTAGCCAGCAAATTTTGTGTTCTGAGTCATCAGAATTAGGGCAGAAAATTTATAGATGTAGTGAGTGACCATTCATTGAGTTATTTGATCATTCATTGAGTTATTAGGGATAGTAGATTAGTCAGAGAATGGATAATGAAATTAGAAATTTGTGGGCTATATAATAATGTATTTATTTCTCCTATGAAGATATGAGATTCCAATGAGAGTTTAGCTCATGTATTGACAATGAAACTTCTCTTGTTTTTGTTTATTAGTTTTGTTTATGTTTTCATATGTATGCTCTTATAGATTTAACAAATAGAAGTGGAGACTATGAAGTTTAACAAATGGAAGTGGAGACTATTGAGATTATATGCATAAAGTTGTAATGGTTCAATTTTCATAAAATACAAAAACAATTATTAGAAATAAAACAATTACATGGTATGAAGTGAAATTAAATACTTCGTCACTTTCAAACCATGAATCGTAATGGAAATTCATGGAGAGTATAGAGATTATGTCCATTGAATAGTAATAGAAATGGAGACTATGAAGATTAATATGTGTATAATGTTTTAATGGATGAATTTGCATAAAATATAATAATTATTAGAAATTAAATAGTTGCATCGTAAGAATTGAAATTAAGTAACTAAAATAGAAAATAAAATCATCCAAACATTATTAATACATACCTCATGAATCGTAATGGAAATTCATGGAGAGTATAAAGATTATGTCCATTGAATAGTAATAGAAATGGAGACTATGAAGATTAATATGTGTATAATGTTTTAATGGATGAATTTGCATAAAATATAATAATTATTAGAAATTAAATAAAATCATCCAAACCTTATTAATACATACCTCATATATTGGATAGGTCAGTCTTAGATTAAGATAAATTAATATTATATATAGTTAATTGATTTTATTGTCTTTGAATTTATTAAATAATTCTATTTTCTTTAAATCAATGAAGATTAACATAAATTAATATTATATATAGTTAATTGATTCTATTGTCTTTGAATCTATTAAATAATTCTATTGTCTTTAAATCAATGAAGATTAACATAAATTAATATTATATATAGTTAATTGATTCTATTGTCTTTGAATTTACTAAATAATTCTATTTTCTTCCAGGAAAGAGGCAAGAGGCAACGAAACAGTCATTCTTGCAATATTCCAGCCAAGTGAATAAATGGCTGAGTTATTAAGAGTTTCTACTTAGAACATTTGCATTTGAAATTTGTATCAATGGTTTGTCCTTGTATGTAGATATGTATGCGTACGGCTATATATCATTTCTGGAACATTGGATTTAAACGATTATATATCATATTTATTTCTGGAGCATTGGATTTAAATGGTTATATATCATATCTATTTCTGTAGTATTGGATTTAAATGGCATTGGATTTTTCAAACTGAAACTCATGCATTCATTCCATGCAGGATGCAGGCTTATACAAGAGGTGATTTGCGTTTACACGTTCGAGTGTTGGAAGCATTTCTCAATTCCAAAATAGAACTTGATTGGAATATCATATGCATATTATTGCATGGTTGCCCGTGATATCATTGAGTGATTATAAAGATGGCAACAATTTTGTTTTCATAATATCATATATATATATATATAAAGTTTCCAATTTTGCATCATCATAAAAGTTTTAGAGATAAGAATGCAAAATAGTGGCCCAGTTGACTTTCAATGATTTTAAATATAAATCGTTGTTTCGAGGATCTCAGCATCAGTGCTCGACGATCTCCGTTGCTTCAGTTTGGCCCTTCATTGCTTGGCTGTTTAGATTGGTTCGATGGATTGCCAGACGAGATTATTTTAGGGTAGGCTTATTCTCAATTTGAATCAGTATCATTAACACCTTGAGGGAATTAGAACAGTCCCATATAGAGGGTTTTGAACCGAGGTCTTCACATTAATACAAGCTCGATCACCCTGATATTGCGATGGATTGTGACCTATTGTTTCTAACAGTTGCAGTGGTCAGTGATCAGTGTAAGGAGGATCTAGAATTAGCTACTTAAAAAAATAAAAAATCCATGTTGTTCAGATGATATGAAAGCGCTTTGTTGCCAGTGATTTGTGATTAACCTTAGATTTTTTTCCTTAATCCATTGATTTGATTTGAGATTAAATTTAATTAATTTTTTCACTCGATCCAGTGATTTGACGGAGGCCCATGTTTGAATGGTATTTTTAGCATTGTAGTGTGATGATTTTGGCAAAGTGGTTTGTGATTAAACTTAGATTTTTTTCCTTAATCCATTGATTTGATTTGAGATTAAACTTAATTAATTTTTTCGCTTAATCCAGTGATTTGACGGAGGTCCATGTTCGAATGGTATTGTTAGCATTGTAGTGTGATGATTTTGGCAAACTTTACGAAGGGATATTTTTAGATGGTGAATTCTACATATGCCTTTCATTAAAGGGTCGTCACAGTTAAGAAACTTAATAGAAGGGCCCAGATGCATTGGTTTAAAATTACGAATATATTACTCAAATATTCATACGCTGTCATTAATCACAGAACATGTCGCATTTAGATTGTTGTGCTGAAGGGCAAACCCTGCACACACCTGGAATACATTAAATTTTTGAATACATTACGAATACATTACTCAACTGTCACCGCCTCTGCACACAACCGGAATACATTAAGTTTTTGAATACATTACGAATACATTACTCAACTATGGTTGTTAATGCATTACGAATACATTACTCAACTATTCATACAGTGTCAGGAATATTTTTTTCAAACTTATCATTAAACAGAGAAACATTTTTAATGACCTAACTAAATATAAGGATTTCAGACTCGGCAGGGACTACGGCTGCCTACAACACTTGTTAAATTATAGACTTATCACGTTAACAAAATATAAATTAAATCACATGACAATATGCTTTATTTTGTTCATGTTCTTAAGCTTTCTCATGAGAAAGTCAATCTGTGTATGAGTCAATCCCAATATTACTCTTATAAATGTGAAAGCGTAAACAATCATTTACACACACTAAAAAAATGTATATCATATGGTTAATTCAATAAAGTAGAATAAAGATATAAATAAATTAAACATCTATTAAAATATAGTATATAGAAATACATGAAGTATTTTTTCAAAATGGAAGACAATTATGCTCTATAAAAAAGCAGTGGTACAATATTATAAATATGGGAGGGTACACTTATTTGTGGGTAGTAAATAATAGGTCCAATATGATACTATATATATAAATTATAAGAAAGTATTTTGATCATGCAATTTGTCAAATTGAGCAAACTATTTTGGGAATGATTTATTTGGATATAATTTTTCACATACAATTAGTTATAACAACTATTTGCAAAATAAGAAATAGAATATATTATGTAAAGATATACACAACCAATTTATGTGAAAATGATGTTATAATTATTGCAACCAAAATTTATGATCACCCTTAAAATAAGTGGGGTAACATATAATTCAACAAAAAGTTTATTGGACTATTTTGTAGAATATTTATTTTCTCAATTATCTTTTAAAGTGATACATTCAGGTCAATTAAATAGTTGATAAATGCAAATAGGGATCAATTCATGATAAGCATGAAAACAGTGCATGATATATCTCACATTGCAAAATAAATATATAAATCATAAAAATTAACTAATTTTAATTTAAAACACCTAAATAACCTAACTATATTCCATGAAAATTAAATCCTACCATCCATCTACTCATTATTAACATTCCACAATAAACATTTCTCCTGAACATAATAAATGAAAAATAATTTACATATAAAAAATAATAAATACAATCGCATAACTAAAAGAGAATAAATATTATTCTCTATATTAGGAAATTAAATACTTCTTTCCATCCAACATTACCAAAAAAAATCATAAAAATAAAATAAATTATAATTTGATTTTTAAAATATTATTATTATTCATTATAAAAAAAATTAACATAGACATTTTTACATTAAGAAAATGTCCCCAAAAAACATAATAAAAATTTAGTAAACCATAAAAATTTAGTACTGCATATTATTTAATTAAATTGAAAAAGAAAAAACCTTAACAAAATCTGACCGAAAATATTTAGTGAATACTCCATAAACATTAGATCCCAACTTATTAAACGTAATTATCCTCACTTAGCATAGTGTAACGATAGAAAGTGTTCCTTGCGAAGGGCCATGAGAGCGGTAGTTTCCATAACAAAATAGCCGTTGGATGCAGATCGGTTCCTCTCCCGTTAATGCACGCAATTTATTACTTCTCGTCACTCCACGAAATGCGGCAAGCGTAGCATATTGGTCAGGATCTATCTCAATATTTGATTTCAGTTTCTCATTGATCTGGATACTGCGCGAGCGAAGGAATATATCTTATCTTGTGTTTTTTTGCTACGTCCTTTTCCTCTTTCCCAATTTTCTAGCTACGTCTTTTTCCTCTTTCCCAATTTTCTATCTTATTCAAGCCAGGAAAGAGATTTTGTTTTATTGATTTCTTAAGATTTGATACACAAAAAAAATAAAAATAAAAAATATTGCGGTGGAATCATAAACAGAAAATGAGATATACACCATAAGTGGAATATGGAATATGATTGGCAACCATGTTGGTAACCTTTAAATAAACACGACAGAGTCAGGAGCACAAACATTAATATATATCAATAAAACAAAAAAGTTTGCTGTAGAGATAGGAAAACAAGCACTTGGTTTCGGGATTGCTTAAGGCATTGCACAGCTGAGGTAGTAAAATATAAACCCGTCGATGAGCAATTAAAAGAAGGTTTAAAGCATTATAATTCGTATCAAACTCTATGAATCGAGCAGACCTGCGACTTAGTCAGACTTCCTCACCTTCATCCGGACCATAATGGTCATTTTGGAAAATATGATTACATACTAGGCAGTATCAGTCATATAACGTAAATGACTGGTACATGTTTATGGATATCAATTAATTAATATGAGGGCGTTGGTGTTTGATAAAATTTTTGCTTCTTCCATTTCAAAAAAAGAAAAGTATGAGGGTGTTGGTGTTGATTTTAATAAAGTTTTTGGTTTTTTAATTTAAGTGATTTTCGTAGAAGAATTTCTTCTAACTTGAAAAAAGAATGGAAAAGTATTTTTGAAGAGTAAAGTTTATTAATTTTTTTTGAATAAATTGGAGTACATTATTTGAGTAGTAAAAGTGAATTTATTTTTGATTCTTGGACCATATCTTACTTTCAGCCATAGCCACAACTATTATTGCTAGAGTTAGAAGTCTTTAGCCATAGCCACAATCGTTATTGTTAGAGTTAGAAGTTGACAACATAGAAACTATTGTGTTTGTAGTTCAAGTTGTTTGTTGAGCCACAACAAATGGGAAAATGATAAAAGATGCATCGTGATCCAAGGAGGCATGGGATGCCCTTAGTAGTTTTCCTATTGAGGGGGGATAATCCAGTTGAATATGAATAGTATGCTTTTTGGTGAATCCCACTGTGCTCAGCTAGAAGTGGATGATGAGTGAAGAATTTGTAGAAGAAGTAGAGAAGGAACACATAGATGACCCCACTGTACACAAGCACAAGTGGATGGAAATTTAGTGTCTCTAGTAATAGTGTTTGCTAATGACAACTTGGGGATTCCAGAAACAAAGTTTGCTGATGACAATTTGGTGAACTTAACTACAGAGCTTTTGGATGATAGTGAAACACCATATTGACATGATGCTATTTGGTGACATGTTAGTACAAAAGTGGAAGAAACAAATACAAATACAGAGACACGGGTTGAGGCAAAGAAGGAAGCCCACAAACAGAAAATGAAGATAGGAGAAGAGGAAGAGAAGGAAGCACAAGAGGAGAAATTTGTCATTTCAAAGCAGAAGGAACAAAACCAATGTGGTTTTGCGGATGCTTTTACAGTTACCATTAGTTTCCAATGTGCAGCTACACAATGTGATTATGAAGAAGAATTCAGCTTCCGTCAAGCATGGCTTGCAAACCCATGTCTTCATGATGTTTGCATAGAAATTGCATAAATGAATGTTGAAGAGAACCTTGATGTAATGAAATTTTCAAGTATTGGAGTCTTGAAGAAATATAGCTTTACTATAAACTTATGTTGAAACAAATTGACGATCAAGATTTCATAGCAAAAGATGACATGGCAACAATCCACATACAAGGCATTTTTCAAGAAGTCTACGGCATGCTTAGATAGTGTAACTAAGGTTTGAAAGATACAATTAGAAGAAAAAGCCGAAACAATTTATTGGCTATAGGATCTAGAAAAAGAGAAGAATAAAAGTTGAAATAAAAATTTTAAATTATATGTCTAGGTGAGACATAGAGGAGACATTTCAAATGAATTTTTATATGATTGTAATTAAGGAGGGTGTTAGAGAATCTAATTTCAACCACCTACTAGGTGTCAAAGCCTTACATAGTCCAGTCTTATTGAATTCAATTCACTCTTACTGTAACCATTTATTATTGATGTATACCATGTAATTTTATTTAGTTAATTTGTAATATTAAAAAGAACCATTTTCTGCTCTACTTTTCTTCATTCTTTATCATATAAGTGAGAAAAGTATTCCCATCTAATTTAAAGTGGTAACCTATTAGAAATATTTTTATATAAGATAAATATATATGTGATCGGCAAAATTTGAGAGAAAAAAAAAAATTAAAAAAAATCATTTCAAATTTAATTAAATATGAAAAATGTAATAACAATAATTTAAATAATTCAAAATAATAAATAAGCAAAATCTATTACTAACCTAACATTTTAGAGTTTTGGAACCGTAATGATATATTACATTGTATGTCCACTAAAGCGTATATTTGCAAAATCATATAAAGAGGAGCGGAGTGTATTGAATTACTTTATAGTTTAGAGAAAAAATCATTTAATAGGAATGTTATTAAGTTTCAATTAGTATTTCAATTGCTCATACCGCTCTCGGTTAAGGAGAGAGGTTGGAAATTTTATATGAAAAAATAATTCAATTTATCTACACGCTGTGTAACATGTAAAAAGAGTGATTAAACAATTGTTTTAATTACTTTTCAAATTAAAATTGAATATGAAGTAAGGTAATGAGAATACGAAGGGAATGAGAATAAGAAATTCATGCAATGATATTATTACTATTAAATTTGAAGTGGTGTTTTACATTAAGGTAATCATAATAAGCCATTCATATAAGGATATTATTACTATTAAAGTGGAAGTGGTTTCTCTTTTTTTTTTGAGTTGATTACAATGGTTATTAGAAATATTAAATGAAAAAAATGTAATAAGATATATAAAAAAAAATTATGCTGTATAATATCGATAAACTTAATTGTGAAATTAAAAAGTGAAAAAGTTATTTTTCGAAATAGTGAAATAAAATTGAAATAGATTATAAATGTTATTTTTGAAAAAGATAATAATTATATTCAATTTTTTTGTTATTATGGTATTAAGGAAAAATAATATATTGTTATTTAAAATAAATAGTCATCTCAATTTATAATGTTTATATTTGAAATAAAATATATAAATATAACTAAAATAGATAGGGAAAAATTAAATTAAAAATGTATGGTTATTAAAATGAAGATTCATATCAATTTATAATATTTATAAATTTAAAATAAATAAAACAGTATTATATTAATTTACGATGTATAAAGTTGAAACTATAGGTAGGAGAATTTGAAATTCAATATTAGAGTTACAATCGAATTGTCAATATTAGTAAACATATTGAATTGAATTCAGAAAATCAAAATTTTCCAAATGACCCATATCAGAAAGTGAACTGGTCGAGCGATTTTTAACAGGTAAGAGCGTTACACAGCGTAGCTATCTGGTCATAGCACTGCAAGAAGCATGGTGTGATGATGTGTTAGTTGGCAAGCGCAGTTCCAATGGCTAAATAGCCGCCGGTTGCAGATGAGTCGTAGTTGTTCGTCCCTCTTTCCTCTCCCCATTTCATGCACACAGTGTTTAACTACGCTCAACTCGAAGAAACATTGAAACATATTCTTGTTTAGATTATCAGCAAACCAAAGAAGATCTGACTTTCATCTCTAGTTTTTCCTAATTTATTATATAGTATTTGTTGGAATTTTATGGTGAATTCCATAACACAAAACATCATAGAACAACTCTCTGATATGATGGAATTTTCTGCTAAATTCCTTAACAAACAGACAACACAAAATTGCTCTGTTTCTGCACAAAAAACTGATAATTTCGTTTTCTGGACTTGGTGTTGCAGCAACAGGATTCGGTGTTGTAGCAACGCTGATCGTGGTGTTGCAGCAACGTGAAAAATACTCAGTTTTTCTTAACACAGAGAAACATAAAACTATTTTTGACGCTAAGTCACTTTAAGGAGTTGGGCATCAAAATTACTTATAAATTTACAGTGAGATAATTGACGCTTGGTGTAACAACAACTAAAGATCAGCAAAACAATAAACTTGTATTTCTTAAACAATAAAACAGCTGATACAAATTCGTCTTCCTCTTAACAAAGGGATAACAGCAGAAACACTTCAGTTCCACAAATCTATGCTTAAAAGCATCTTCCTCTTAACAGAGGGATTCACCAAGGAATGCTTCTGTTCCACACAAATAACATCTACCTCTTAACAGAGGGATTTCAACATGCCTGCTTTAGAGGCACTTCAATCTGTGTATACGTACAAATTGACACTGTTGTGTCTGCACTGCTATCTAGGCACTCTGTCTCAGCACTGTATTACAACAACTCTATCTCAGCATTGTTGTGCATAGAGCTTCATTCATGTGAGCTATGCTGCAGCACATTCTTTCTAAAAAACACAGAAATTACATTTTAGCACTGCTGTGCTGTATTGCAGAGAGATTAACGTTGTTGCCACACACTCAGAGAAACAGAACTGTTGTTCTTTTCTGCTTGATTAATCTGCCTGATCTCACTGTTGCTTGATGTATATATAACAAAACAAATATCTGAGTTTAATAATAAACTAAGCAAAATATCTGCTGATGTTTATCTTTGTATTTATTGCAGAAGCGGCGGTGATGATTTTCTCGGTGGAAATAAGTCGGTTGCAGGGGAATTTATTTCTGCACATTTAATGCTGATTTAAAGTGCAAAAATATCAGAAGATTTTTGCGGCTTCCAAATAACTGCTGAAGATCAGATTCTATGAATTTAATGCACATCAATGTGCAAGATATCAGCAGTGACTTTGCGGCATCGAACAGGCTGGAACATTTACAGGAAATCAGATTTCTGTCGAGCTGTTCATTGTTTGCAGTTGGAATTAATTTCCAACACTCCCCCTTAATTTCAACTGCTGGGTTATTAGTCATACCCAAACACTTCATCAAAAATTCGAAACTTTCCTGATCCAATGGTTTGGTCAGAATATCAGTAACTTGCTCCTTCTCTGCTCTCAAGGAAGATGTAATTTCATATCTCTTCCCTATAGGAATATCCATCTGATAAAGTTCTACCAGGGTCTTCATCAAATCTTCAATCTCTTCCTCTATCATATTGACAAGGGTGTTGGCAGTAAATCCCATTTCAGCGATCTTGGCAAGAGTTACATATCGAACTCCATATTCTTTAAACAGATCTTCAAGGAACTTTAATTCCTTTCTCCCATTCATGGGTTTTGTCCATTTCCTATCTTCAACTGCATTTTTGAAATGAACAGGGTCATCAGCATAACTAGGTAAAGCAAACAAAGAATCTGTACCTTCATTTGTTGCCTCTTGTGGTGTGCTTAGAGAAGCACATTCAATTCTCCTCAACGGTGCGACTTGTTGCCCTTGTATTGGCATTGCTGTTTGGGGATGCATTTCAGTCATCTCCTCATCATCTTCACCATGAGACAAACAGTTTTTATCATTCACTGTTTTCTCTAAGCTTTCATCATAAGCTTCCTCCTCAATGAACTGAGGTTTTACTATCTTTACTTTCTCCATGCCTTGATAGGCTGTCTTGAGAGTTTCCCATGCTTCTTTGGATGTCCTAGCTGCTGCTATCCTTGGAAACACACTCTCATCCACTGCTCGATACAAGAAGTAGAGGGACAAAGCATCCTTCTTCTTATAGTTCTTCAACAGCTCTTTCTCTGCTTGAGTTAAACTATTAAACTCATTTTCATCTGTTGGTTCTTCAAAACCATCCTCAACAAATTGCCATAAATCTTGTGAGGTAAACATGGCTCTCATAACTATTGCCCAATAGTCATAGCTTTTCCCATTTAATAGTGGGAGCTGAGTATTAAACATACCCATGCTAGTGCTGGCGTTGGCCATTCCTTGCACTTTAAACTATGCTTCAAATACAGTCTAGTATTTAAATAACTGGCTGTATATTTAAAAATAATTGAGAAATACCTTGGATCCTTTCTTGACTGTGTCTTCACTCTGCTGGAGAAGCTATTGCAGCAAGAAATCTTCCTTCAGCTTCTTTGATGCCTTCAAAGAGCCTCGACTAGCTCTGATACCATGTTGGAATTTTATGGTGAATTCCATAACAGAAAACATCATAGAACAACTCTCTGATATGATGGAATTTTCTGCTAAATTCCTTAACAAACAGACAACACAAAATTGCTCTGTTTCTGCACAAAAAACTGATAATTTCATTTTCTAGACTTGGTGTTGCAGCAACAGGATTCGGTGTTGCAGCAACGCTGATCGTGGTGTTGCAGCAACGGGAAAAATACTCTGTTTTTGTTAACACAGAAAAACAGAAAACTATTTTTGACGCTAAGTCACTTTAAGGAGTTGGGCGTCAAAATTACTTGTAATTTACAGTGAGACAATTGACGCTTGGTGTAACAGCAACTAAAGATCAACAAAACAATAAACTTGTATTTCTTAAACACTAAAACATTTGATACAAATTCGTCTTCCTCTTAACAGAGGGATAACAGCAGAAACACTTCAGTTCCACAAATCTATGCTTAAGAGCATCTTCCTCTTAACAGAGAGATTCACCAAGGAACGCTTATGTTCCACACAAATAACATCTACCTCTTAACAGAGGGATTTCAACATGCCTGCTTCAGAGGCACTTCAATCTGTGTATACTTACAAATTGACACTGTTGTGTCTGCACTGTTGTCTAGGCACTCTGTCTCAGCACTGTATTACAACAACTCTATCTCAGCACTGTTGTGCATAGAGCTTCATCCATGTGAGCTATGCTACTGCACATTCTTTCTCAAAAACACAGAAATTACATTTCAGCACTACTATGCTGTATTGCAGAGAGATTAACGTTGTTGCCACACGCTCAGAGAAACAGAACTGTTGTTCTTTTCTGCTTGATTAATCTGCTTGATCTCACTGCTGCTTGATGTATATATAAAAAAACAAATATCTGAGTTTAATAATAAACTAAACAAAATATCTGCTGATGTTTATCTTTGTATTTATTGCATAAGAGGTGGTGATGATTTTCTCGGTGGAAATCAGTCGGTTGCAGGGGAATTTATCTCTGCACATTTAATGCTGATTTAAAGTGCAAAAATATCAAAAGATTTTTGCGGCTTCCAGATAACTGCTGAAGATCAGATTCTATAAATTTAATGCACATCAATGTGCAAGATATCAGCAGTGACTTTGCGGCATCGAACAGACTGGAACATTTACGGGAAATCAGATTTCTGTATAGTTGTTCATTGTTTGCAGTTGGAATTAATTTCCAACAGTATTCAAGTAAGTGAGAATTTGTTTTCATTGTTTTAGATTTGCAAACTACCAGAGTAAAAAGAAATCGTGGCAGAATCATAGTGAGAAAATGTAATGTACACCAAATAAATTCGGATATGATTGGGAGTCACGTTTACGAGTTTGAAATCAAATAACTATCCGTCAGAAAAATTAAGATATATTTCAATATTTATAAATTTATATATTTGAAAAAGTGGTACTGTAATCTTAGGACGAGCAGCCCTTAGATTTGGGATTAGTGAACGCCATGCTTGTTAGGTATCAAACCGTTGTTGGGTAAGTATCAAATGAAGGTTTGACGAGTTGTAATTCCAATCAAAATATGTGCATCGAAAAGATCTGCAACTGATACAGAATTGTCCACCTGAATCCGATCTAAAACGGTCATCTTAAAATATATTGCTCTATAGTCGGTATGGTCGTTTGTTATGAACTAGGGCTTTTGGGTTGTAAGCCAGATCAGGACGTGAACCAGGCTTTCCGGCTGACCAGTCGAGCTTAGAAGAAGTACCTCAAAGTTGAACGCGGTTTTCATTTTAAGAAATATTGATGCTGTACTGGGTATTTCGCTGCCATGAACTAGGGAGTTTAGGTTGTAAGCCAGATGAGGATGTGAAGGAGGGTTTCCGGCTGACCAGTCGAGCATAGAAGAGGTACCTCAGTGTAGAACGAGGTCTTCTACGCGGAAGGCTGACTGCGATATAATTGTAATGCATTTCACGTTTTCGAAGCTTAGGTTAGCCCGCAAATTGAATTAAAGCTAGTGTGAGCATTAACGACGAATCCAATTTGCCCTCGAGCGAGAGAACTGGAACCTGGTAATCAGGGTTCCATGGGCTTTAACCATCGTTTCGTATTAAACATATTATTATTTTCATTCAACCGTGCTGTTACGGTTTTGACATTATGAGCCATTTTTCAAGCTATATACGGTCGAATTGGCCGAGTTTGGTAAACAATGTCTGGGCCGGAGGCTTTCAGTTATTCAAATATATAAAGCTGTGAGACAATTATATGCACCAAGTCTTCGGATCAGGGTTGGGTGAAACTGATAAGGAAAGAAGAGGTGTTTACGGCTTTTCTTTATTTTTTTCTTTTAATATTTTAGAAGATTATATATTTGTTTACATTAATTGTGAGACGACCAAAGTATGGTCAGATTCAGTTGGAGAATCCAAAATCTAACGTAGTCACATTTTGTTCAATACTTTTATTGGGTTTAAACACCAAACGTTAGTACATAGTTAGCTCTAATGGCCCCTCCGTTTTGATCTAAACTCACAAGGTAAATATTTTCATATTTATTTGTTCCTCTAAAATTTCAGAATGTATCGGAGGGAGAAATAAATCCAACTGGAGCTAAGGTTAGGGAATATTACAAATACAATTACAAACAAATCTAATGGCATGAATCTGGAAGATAATATAGGCAAAGTTATAAAAGTTAGAAATACATGAGAATGGAATTTTCATATGATAAAAATAAAGGGAAACTACTAATTTAAGATTCTAATGTGATCACTAAGATTGTGCAACTTCCTATAGAGCTTGGATAAGTCTTGAGATGGTTTAATATACTTTAAAAGGTAGTTCTTATTCGTAACTCTTTCTATGAGATTTGAATTTTTGATTTGGTAAAAGTAAATATTTAGATTATTTATAATATTTTATTTGTAATGATATGTCATACTTATATTTCTTAAAAGTTGTACATACAAAATTATATAAACAGACATTAAATGTATCTTATTAAGAGTAGAAAAGAAAAATAAAAATGATCCATGAGATTCAGATAGATGTATTTAAAAGAAGAATTAAACCAGTATATCTTAACTTTAAATCTACTAAATATTTACAAAAATCACGTCACTTAGATCCAAAATTAAACTAAATTAAATGTCAAATAAATGATCATAAATTAAAAGCCAACAAAATCAACCCATCCCAAATGGCCCATGTTTACCCGGAGACAACCCAAATATACTGCGCACAGGGCCCACAGACCCCTCACATCGCTGTCCTCGTCATGTATGGATAATCACCACAGAGACAGCCCTAAAATCATGTCAAATGTGTAGCCTGCACATTTCATATGCTACGGATCGTCCTTGTACTAAGAATTCTTTGCTAAAATGTGCTTGCAATATTTCTATCAAGTTTGATTTCCGCTTCAATTAATATATCGTTCCGGTTTAATTCCTTTCCAATAATAAAGTAATTTTACATAACGAAACATATCTACGTACGGGCAGAACATACAGAGACCACCCTAAAATCAACCCAAACATGTCGCGCAGAAGGTCTATAGAGTTAAGCGCTTTTACGCCGCCTTGCTCATTATGTATGTGTGAATGATCGCAGAGACTGTCCTAAATTCAACTCAAATATGCAGCCTGCATATTTCATGTGCTGCAAATCGTCCTTTTAATAAGAATCCTTTGTTAAAAAGTTATTGCAATAGTTCTATGAAGTTTGATTTCCGCTTCAATTAATAAATGCTTCCAATTTATTTCCATTCCAATAATTAGGTAAATCTACATAACGAAATATATCTGCGCACTCGCGAAAATCCTTGACCTTCTTTGCACTCAAGGAAAAAACGCTTGAAATAGTGCGACTTCAAACCCTGTACAACATAGTTCAACTCACTGCCTAAGTTAATATCACCACAGGTCGCAGAGGTTCCGATGAGCGCAGACAGGAGAGGTTTCAGATCTCAAACCACAGAAGATTCAAATCACAGTAGACTAGAGGCCGTAGGAGTTAAATTATATATTAATATCATTAAATATATAGTTATACCTGATTCTTACAGATTTCTTGACATACAAATTTCTTTTGAAAATATTTGAAAAGATAGATAGTGGAGATTGGTAGATCTAGAGTTAAAGATAAACCGGGAGTGAATCTTGGAATAGATCCTAGCTAGTTTAATCGTACTAACTTTTCAAAAAAAAAAAAAATTGTCCATTTTGTACTAACCTAAGAAAGAATTAAAATTTTATATTAGAATTCAATCTATCAAACTCATGTTGCAAGTACATAATTTGTAAAAAGAGGGATAAATATAATTCTTTTTAAAGTTAATTAGTCATTTTTTAAAATAATATTTAGATAAAAAATTTATAGTCCAGTGTTGGTTTGTTACTAGACAAACCAAACCAAACATAAAATTGTAGCTTCCAAAAACCTAAATAAAGAGTTTGTTATGTTTATACAAGAACAAATAAAAATGATTTGCAAAGATGGGGTCATGTTGTCACTACTACAACACCCTCCAAAATTTCAATACATTCGAATTAGGGAGCCAAATTCATTTTCGTATCAAGTAACTCACTCATCAAGAGTTGTTTCATGTTGCTTTATATGTTTTAAGTGTTCTTGAATGTTCACAATTGTCATCACATTAATTATAACATATCGAGGTACATTCCATGGTCGTAACATCTTTGTTGCTATAAAACGACACTTTTCGGCCGCAATCACCCACACTTCACTCGTTGTACTTGGGGAATTTATATAAAGTGGCGTTTTGGTGTTTATTCATTGTTGATTATGCTTCTCTAAGATTTCTTGATGAGTTGGTATGTGTTGCACTTGGTTTTATGTCTAGAAATGATCTTGTCTACTTTTCTCCCCATATCTCAGACATAGACAAATTTTCAGTTCAAAGTGAACCCACTAAGGCTAAAAGTGCATGAGCATTCAAACCCTCAATGGGAAATCCTTCATTGTTCAGAAGTGCAACCTGTGTGCTCCACGAGTGCAAAGTGGACTCCTCAAGCCTCATTCCCCTCCTTTGTTACAAATTGCGCCCTTTAAAATGAATAAGTCTTCCTTGAGTGCACTCCCTCGACTCGAACAAGTGTGTCATACTTGAGTGCATTGGTGCAGCCTTAAGACCCAAAGTTCAATACTTAATCTTCTCTAATGCACCATGGTCTCTTTTGAACCCCTTTAGCTCCTGGGCACAGTCTAAAGGCACAAAGCCTTATCCTTAAGCCTTCAAGAGTATACTCTGCACCCTCCCTGAGGCCTCTTTAGCTCATGAGGAAACCTCGAAGGCACGAAGCCTCGACCTTCAACTTTTGGGTGTGTGCCTTGCAGCCTCCCTCTCTCCATTGAGAACACAATGTTATTGGCTAGCGTGAAGCTCTCCACATTTTCCTTCAGACTTGCGCCACATTCCCTTCCTTGGTTTTCTTCTTCCTCTGGGTGCATGAGCTCATGACGAAGCCCTGAAGCTTCTCCTCTTCAGCCCTTCATCCTTTCAAACTGTGCCATTGCACTTAGAAGCCCCTTTGACCATTTTTTGTGCACCAAAAACGATTGAAGATAAAATACTATGGATCATGGTACAATAGGAGATTTTGAATTTGATAGTTCCTCATCTTGAGTGGTTGTAGATATAGGTATTCCAAAAACACCATGACAAGCACACACAAGGAAGATTCAACAAACTGAACAAGTAAAAGGGAGCATGGAAAGAACGAGGAACACAGTTGAATATTAATGATCAAAGCACCTTAAAGACTCTAAAATTGAACACACTTTGGAGGCTAAAAGTGCCATGATCGCAATAAGAACAAAGAATGAAGACAAACTAGCAACCATGACACCACTGAAGAAAACACCACGTCATCTGTCACTCTTGGTCCTGCTCGTCAAATATAGTGACATGTCAAGTTTCATCATATTATGATGTGGAAATCATGATGTATTGTTGTAATTGTAAAGACAATTAGGTGGATCTCCAAGAGTCATTAATGGACAAAATAGTCATGGAACTCCAAAAGACATTTAGTATCAAGAGTCATATGTAATTCCAATGGTCATTTGGAACTCCAAAGGTAGTAGAAATCCAAAGGTCATTAGAAGTTGGAAAGACAAGCGCCATGAGGATGTGAAAGGTCATTCCTCAAGTTATAAATATATCCTCATTCCTCATGTAAAAGATTTTTAACCTTTTCTTCTCCCACAAGGCATTAGAGAGAGAAGGTTAGTACTTTTAGGGAGAAATTAGTGGCTCTAATGCTCCAATATTGGAGCTAGTGATGTTCACTGTATTTACGTACCTCAGGACTTTTTCTTAGTATTGAAGCCTTCCACACCAACACATTCTCACACATGGATCCTAAATGTTTCTAAGACTATTATTTGGATGTTTATGGTTCATGTTTGCTTTCATTAGTACTCGATGAGTTGAACTATTTCAGTTACTTCAGTGCTCCTTGTCAAAAATGTGTTATTATCTTTATAATGATCCATTTGGCCCTCTCCACATTGAGTGAAAAGTCTTGGATCTTCGTGTTCTACTCCTGAATGGTCATCCTAAGTGGGGCACTCTCTACATTTGCGTCATCATCCTGAATGAGGATGAAGTCAGCCTCCTGTTCACCTGATGGCCCCTCATCATGCATGGGCCTCTTGCCCTTGTCCTATACCTATGTAGTCGATGCCGAGAGCGAGGCCCCTTCGACCCCGGGTGGAGATAACACTCGCTTTACTCCTGCAAACAAGTGCCTACTGCCTCTCTGATATGTCAGGAATACTGGCATAGTCGTGGTCTCATGGTGCTCATAATGATGAGAAGGACCACCTATCTCATGCTCTGCCTCTGATAGTACCTGTGAAGTGATGAGGAGGTCACGGGAGATGAAGTCCTCCCAAGAAATGCCCTGCAATCCCAACTAATCATCCACCAAAATACAGATAAGAGCAAAGTGATACACGCTGTTAAGCTACTGCTGAGGGGTCTTATGCTACATGAAGGTGTTCATCCTCTCTATGTCCTTGCATATGGAAAATGGGAGGTTCATCATCCTCACCCTGGTAAAGTGCATGAGCAACCTGATGTGATAGGCATATAGTCGAGAGAACCTGCCCTCACAGCTGAAGTACTTCATCATCAATTTCATGAGCAGAGCATACTCATCTTTCAAATATCTGAATGGGGAGACTCCTATCAGCTGACTCAAGAATATGGCCTTAATGTAAGGCTCATAATGTTGCCTATCCACCTTATTTTTCTTATGCCACTGTTCTCCAACATTTGGTATGCGTGTTGCCACTGAGATACTTTCGGGTATCAATGTGAAGGTGACCCCGGCCAAGATAGACTGACCTCCATGTAGGTGAAGCACAAAAATATGGGCCAACTCATGATGAACTCTAACATTAGCCAATCTTTGACAAAATTCAAAACATGATAGGTGATGGAAACATGACATGGAAAGAGGGCAGGCCTGCAATTCAGTGAGGGTAGTTGACTCATCCCTAAAATGTTTGCCACTCTTGTGATGTCTCCTGGGAGCCTGTTCTTCAGAGGATGAGTCACTTTGTGTCTCCATCTCATACTCTGATGAATGCTCTAATGACATGACTGTTGTGTGTACTGTACTTAGGCTGCCCTTTGATGACGGTGTGAAGCTAGGTGCTTTTGTGATATCTGCCACCAAGGGGAACAATGAAAAAGCGGGAGTATTAAGAAGGGAGTAATATGATGGGAATAGGGGTTATGGGGAGAAGTTTGTTTAGGGATATGTAGGGGGTTTGGGTATTTGATAGGGTAGGGTTTTTGGGGTTTTGATAAGGTAGGGTTTTGGGGTATTATGTCGACCAAAGAGTGGAGGGATAGGGAGAGGGTTTCATAGTGTTTTAGGGTAGGGATAATAGGAAAAATAAGAAATGGAGGATAGGGAAAAATGGCAAACAGTGGGAAAAATGAGGGGTGAAAATGGAACCTTGGCGTCAATACCACAATTATGCAACCCTAGCAACAATGGCCTTTGGTGTTTTCTTGTGGTTGATTTAATGAGTTTTGTTGCATACAAACATAGCCATAAACCACCATATCATTTATAAACTTTGATGAACAATTCATGACATAGAGCCTACCTATCAATTTCATGGGTATCACAAGCAATTTGAGGAGATTTGGCACGGTTTTGCCCGTTTATGGGTGTGCACCGTGCGCCAAACACAATGCGCCGCACCTTGGCTGTGCATCGTGCCCATTGAAAAAGTGCACTGAGGGGTGGCTCTATGTGTACCACGCCCTCTGTGTGCATTGCGCCCTCTGTGTGTGCCGCAACCCTGTGTGTGTGCACTGTGCCCTAAAAACTGCCTCCTACTTTGCTCCAAACACGCACTATGCCTCTCAAACCCTTTGCAATGTTTCCCTATGCACTTGATTTGCATAATGCCTTTGATTTTGGTGGAAACTTGTATATAAAGGCTTTGAAGTCATGGGTTTAATTTTTGCTTCTTCAAAAACTCATTTTTCTAATGTTATGTTTTGACACTTTTTCACTAACTTAAAGCAATACTGATTTTCACTTTCCCTTTGAAATTGTAGCTCAAATGATGAAATTTTTGGCACTCTTTGTAGGGATTGCGTGACATGACATTTGGCCATGGAAACCAAGACTGGATCTGAAGAAATCACCTAACGAATTTTTTGAAAATTTTATCGCCAATGACACTATTTGATTTTTCTTCAAAACAGAGTTTTGAAGAAGAGTCGAAGTCTATCAACATGACGATGAAACTCTCTGAATCATAACATTGTAAGGGCCTCACTCTGGCCTGCATGGCTTTACTGGACATGATTGAAGACCAAATTGATGAATCCCTAGACCTAACTATCAAAAATAACTTTTGTCCTTTAAAGGACCAGACCTTGACTATCATGGACTTTAGTGATCATTGACAAAATACCTGAGCCAGCAGGAGCTAGACATGAGGGGAAATGACTAGAATGACCTTTTTCGTCAGATTATGGCATGCCCCTAGCGGAATGCAGCTGAGTGAGTGGAGAGGGACACCTAAAAATGAAATGCATAAAGAGTTTTGATCTCTGTTGGAGGACTGACTAGACCGACTCTAACATTGTCTCCAATGGGGGATGGTAGCTCCTTGGATGTGCCAAGAACAGCAGATCTCTGGAATAGCTAGATAGTGCCTTCGTCCATTGGGCTATGGAGTCATTATTTCGACAAACAACATAGGACTCTGACTCATTTACGAAACTGAAATGACCGAAAAACTGACTCAAATTTGACATTGAAATGACTCGAAGACTAACTTGACAAACTCTAACAAAATTGAAATAAAATGGTATTTATAGTGACAATAGAAGTAGCGTTAATAACTCAGAAATGGTACTTCTTGAGCAGTTGACCATTGATCGACCGTCCTGGACAATCTTCCCCGTTCATTTTCTTCAGAAGAAAGGCATTGTGACCCCTATATGCTGCAATCTTGAAGGAACCTTTCCAAAGGTTTTCAAACTTGCCGTGCTTGCCTTTCAACTCATTCCTTGCATCCCACTTCAACACCACATCATCTACCTGAAATTTGTCCACCTTTGCATTTCTGTCATAAATTTTCTTGATATTCTCCTGCAATTTGGATGTGTTCTTGAAAACTTCTTCTCTAGTCTGCTGCAAGTGGACCATTTGATTCAACCTTCTCTGCATGGGATCTTCTTCACTGTTGGCCTCTCGAAGAAGTTTGACTACCGGGGCAGTGAGAGAGGTAGGAAATACTGTATCAACTACATAAACAAGCTCGAAAGGTGATGTACCTATGGATTTCTTTTGACTGACCCGATCTGTCCATAGTACATTGTCCAACCTCTTATGCCATCTCTTCTTATTTATTTCCAGCAGCTTCTTGATGATGTTGACCAATGATTTGTTCGAGGACTCCGCCAATCCATTGCCTTGCGGATTATATGCAGTTGAGTGACCCAAAATGATGTCATATTTATGAAAAAACTCTACCATCCTTTTTGATTTGAAAGCTGCTGCGTTATCAGTGATTAACTTTTTCGGGCAACCAAAGCAAGACAAGATGTTATTTTCAAGGAATGAAATGATTACTGCATCTATATCTTATCTGGTGGGAACTGCCTTAATCCATTTCGTGAAATAATCTATTGCTATGAGGATCCATCTATATTGACCGAAAGACGTGGGATGAATTTAACCAATGAAATCCAATCCCCATTGCTGGAAAGGGGCACTCACCTCAATGGGCTTAAGTGGTAAAAGCTGTAACTTCTGCTTTCCTTCGAAAATATGACACTTATGACAGCGCTTGACCATCTTATATACATCAGCAAACAATGTCGTCCAATAGTACCCTCCTCTTAGAATTTTATTTGCTGTTGACTTCCAAAAAAGGTGACCACCACAGTCTCCTTGGTGGCGGTCCTCCATGACCTTCTTTTCTTTCTTTTCCACCAAACAATTTAACAGAACACCACTCGGATTTTTCCAATACAGTGCAGCATTTAGAATGCAAAACTTGGCAACCTTCAACTTGATTGTTCTCGCTTTGTTTCTAGTCATGCCAGGCAATGGTGACAAAGTTTTAAGCACATATATGATATTTGAATACCGTGGAGAAAGAGTAAACATTTCAGATACCTGAAGTGACGATCCTTCCTGGTTCTCATTGGACATAGAAGTGATCAGATTTATGTCCTAGGCGTGCAAGTTTGATTCAACCATTAACTTCGACAATCTCTGTCCTTTAACCAGCTTTGTGGGCTTTATTTCCACATCATATTATAGCAAGGTTGCAATCCACTTGCCTCGTCTTCCTTCCAGATCGGTCTGTACTAAAACATCTTTGACAACAGCATTAGGAACATAGGCCAAAATATGGGAATGTAGAATATATACCCCGAAATCTTTCAGTGCCTTCACAAGTGCCAGGGATTGCTTCTCAATGATGTTGTACTCTAAGGCTGCATCTCTTATAGCTCTGCTGAAGAATGCAACGGGTCTTTCATGATCATCTCTTTTCTGCAATAACAGCGCTGCCATAGTATGCTCCGAAGCAAATGAAAACAATATGAAATCTTGAGTGTAGTCCGCGCTGACTAGAACGGGAGCTGACGAAAGAGCCAATTTGACCAAATTGAAATATTTTTCAGCCTCCTCCATCCATTTCACTTGGCTTTCCTTATTAAGCATGTTTGTCATCTCTCTTAGGTGTTCAGCAAGATTGGGTACAAAGCAGTGTAGAAAATTCCTTTTACCATTGAACGATTGTATCTCTTTTTTATTTCGAGGCAGATCAATTTGTTGAATTTCTTGCACATGTGTTGGGTCAATACGAATGCCATCTTTTGAGATAATTTGCCCAAGTAGTTTGCCTTCCTCCATGGCGATCAAGCTCTTCTTCGGATTCAGCGACAAGCCATATTTTCTACACTTTTGGAAGAATGTTTTTAGATGGTACATGTGGTCTTCATCAAATTTGGAAAATACCGTCAAATGATCGAGGTACACCACCAAAAAGACATCCTTCTCATTTGCGAAAGCCAAGTCCATTGCACGCTGAAATGTGGCACCCACATTCTTCAAACCGAAAGGAATTTTAGCGTAATAAAAGGTTCCCCATGGATTGGTGAATGTTGTCTTGTCTCGGTCATCTTCATGGACATAAACTTGGTTATATCCGGAATAACCATCAAGTAGTGACATACAAGATGCTCCCACTACTCGCTGAAGTATATGGTCCATTTTGGGCAGTGTTCTCAATGAAACTTTATTGAGATTTCTAAAATCAATGCATAAGCAAATCTCACCTGTCTTTTGTCGTACGGGCACCAAGTTAGAGATCCAATCCAAAAACTTGATGGGCACAATGATCCCTGATTTGTACAACCTGTTGATCTCCTTTTCAATAGATGGAAACAACTTTGGATTTAGCCTCCTCAACTTCTGTCTGAATGGTTTTTGATTGGGCTTGATGTGTATAGTGTGTTGAATTATGTTGGTATCATATGTCTTTAAGTCAGAATAGTCCCAAGCAAACACATCTGCAAATGAAGACATCAATCTGATATATTTGTCCTTGATCTTTGGTGGCAATGCTTTGGACAATTTTACCAATTTAGGATTATCAGCTGTTTCAATATTGACCTCTTCCACACCTTTCTCTGTTGGCTGCAATGTTGGCTTGTAGGCTACATCATCTTGATCATTTAGTTCTTCTTAAGGTATCAAGCCTTAAGGAATAACGTTATTCTTCAGCTGCAACACATCCATTTCATTGATCTACACCTCATCTGTACCATTACCTTTACCATCGTCATTTTCTACATCAATTGAGGTCTCTTTGAACTTGCCTTTGTTTTGCAGAAAATCATCAATCTCCTTATCATCTTGGAAAACTTGCCAATATCTATGATTGTCTGGAACGGTTGGACGATGCTTGACATGGATTTTGAATTTATATCTAGAGTTCATTGGGATTTTCAAACTACTTGCTGCCTTAGTAAGAACATGAGCAATACTATTTTGTATACGAGGCACACATGTCAAGGTGTATTCTGAAAATAGTTTTAGGATGTCTAGAACTGCATTACGGTAAGCCAGCATCTTAAGATGCTTTGCTTGATATTCACCTCTGACCTGCTTGATAACCAATTCAGAGTCGCCATATACTGAAATCCTCTTCGCATTCAGCTTTCTTAGAATCTTTAGGCTAGTGATTAGAGCTTCATACTCAGCTTCATTATTTGAACACTCAAAATCCAACTTGTAAGAGCATACCCGCATGTTACTAGGGACTTTGTTCGGGGTGGAGAAAGGACTGCGTACCCAAATTCCAATTCTAGCGCCATCGTTTCCCACTGCTCCATCGAAATCCATGGTCCAGAAACCTTCTTCCTCCTCTTGCAAGTGCTGGAAATTTGTTTGTTGTGCCTTGTCTTGTTGCTGTCCATTACTTTCAGCTGATTGCCCAATCGTGTTCTACTGTTCTTGTCCTTCTTTCTCTAAAATTTCTCTGAAATTTTCTATTATTTCTGAAATATCCTCTACTTCTACTAACTGACTATCTATATCATTGAAACTATCTGAATACAAAACAAAAGACTCTAAATCTGTATGTACATAATTAATTGGATTATTTATTGGTTTCTCCCTGCTTGTGATCATGTATTTCATTTTTTGTTCCCGATACAATTTCCTCATTTGTCCAAACACCGGAATCATTGCATAGGGTAAATCTAGTTGTAATGTCCCTTTCAATTTAGCTACCCAAGACTTGGAAAGAAGCATGCCAAACCTGCGAGGAATATCTGCTAAAACAACATCCATCAAAACATTCTTCATTGGGAGCTGATCTAGACTCACAACCATGTCTTTGATGAGTCCTATACATCTTACTCTATTGGAATCAAACGAATAGAGATCATGGTATTGTCGGGTGATGTCCAGACCAAGCTTATCCATGATAGCCTTGGGCATGAGATTGTGAGAAGCTCTGGAATCGAACATGGCATTATGTAACACAAAATCATGCAATATTAAACTGATATAAAAAGGTGGCACATCATTCTCAAGAGACTCACCATTTGATGCTGGCCCAAAAATCATTTCAGGTTGATGATATTCAACATTCACCATGTCAAACATTGGGTCCAAATCAAACATTTTAGATACTTGTCCTCTATAACTACTGTTCCTCATTATTTCAGTCAAGGGAATGGATACTTTCAATTTAGAAATCTCATTCTCTAAATTAAAAGAGGGAATCTTTTCTACCTCTTTGACTGGGATTTCTTTCCTTTCCTTTTCTTTCGATGCAACTTGCTGATGTGATTGTTTTGTTAATGGTGATTTGCTGCTATCTGGATCAACCGCCTCCATTCCTTTCCTTTGTGCAACTGATGAATCATTCTTTGATGCCTCAACCTCCTTCCTTTTCTGAATTGGTTAGACCAGCACATCTCTGTTTCTAAGTGAATATCGTTGTTGTTGGGAAAATAGAGAATTCATATAGCCTCTTTGGTACTCATCTGATTCTTCCTCCAAGAGGGTATCATTTGCTAGAATGAAGTCTACTACAATTGAACTCTCTGCATACTCCTCATCCTCAGTGAGATAAATAGGCAAATCATCTGGAGTAAAGAGGTGGTATTCCTCACCTATTACATTCCTATCCTCATCTGATTCCAGTCCATGCACAAAATTTGGCTGCAAAGGTGTCTGTATTGGCTGTTGTGCTGTTTTCTCTTGGGCTCATTGATCTCTCTGTCTTATTCTATATTGTGGTTGTTGCTAACCACGAAAGTTAGGATTTCTAACTTGTGGCTCCAGTTTGTCAAGTTTCACCCTTTCAAGCCTCTGCTCTACCTTCTGAGGTAGCTGATCTACTGACGAAGATTCTTCCTTTACAGTGACCTTCTTTTATGCCTTTTCTTTAGCTCTCTTGGTCAGAAGATTTGCTTCAACGCTGACCGCTATCTTCTGCATGTCTTCCATTGTAGCAGTTCTCTTTCTCTTAATTGATAAGCCATGTCTGCATTAAAACCATCCGGGAATTTCACCATGGCTAGTCCCACAGGTGGCCTTAGATGACCTGGAATTTCGTTATAAACTGAATTGAATCTAATGCAATAGTCTTGGACCGACTCACTAGTGTTTCTTTTGATTTGCTCATATTCAGCCAAAATTTGAAGAGGATTCTTTTTCACTTCCCAGCGGTTTAAAAATAGTCTTTGTAGGTCAGCCAAGGTAGCGATACGTGTAGCCAGCAAACCTCTGAACCATTACCTCACTTCACTTGCAAATGTCTGTACAAAGAGTCTCATTACCACATTCTCAGCATTGATCTCATGAAGTTCATACAAATCTTCCATTCTATCGACATGTTTCTGAGCAGTAATACCATTAGGGGTGCCATCGAAAAACGAGATTTTGCTTTGATAATCTGTGGGCATATCATCTACAACTTGAGGCAGAACAAGTGGTGCAAAATGGGCAGCCATCACTCTCGGTGGATTTGGCCTCAGAGGTGTTGGAGGAGTGTGCACAGTTTGTAAGGCACTAGCAATTGGAGTTTGAAGCTGAGCTATAATATAGTTATCAATCGAACAGTTAGCCCTTTCCATCTCCAAGTCTACAAGAAACTGTGGATTGTGGATAGTAGAGTCAACCGCCCTTTCGGATTTGGTTTCAAACAACGATAGTTCAAACTTCTTATCAAACTCTAGCTCTTCAAGATACTCAAAAATATCGGGGAATGAATGGGACTTGAACACGGGAGATATAGATATTTCTTGACGACGAATTCTTGAAATCAAATTGGGATTTTCGTAGATGTGTGGAGGATCTGGATCTGGATTAGCTCTGGTATATCTTCTATATGCTAGCGTTCTATTGAGAAAAATCAAAGGACACAACCAACTCACTTAGCCTATCAAATCCTAAACATATCATCCGAAAGCTTAGAATTATCCAGAAGTAAGTGGATTTATTTCATCCCCGGCGGAGTTGCCACTATGTAAGCACCTAAATATGCCTTAGGCTGAAGGAAGGCAAAATTCAGGTTAACCACAAACCACGCTTAGTCTGGTAGCTAGCTTTACCAGAACAAGAGAGGGCTCTCTCCGGGTCACACTCCGTGAATAAACAAAACGATATGGTCTGAGGTGACTTACAAAGAAATATTGGTTTTAGGCTAGTAAGTGAATATGGATACAAGAAGTGATTTTTATGAATGACTATGTTTTTGGGATGGTATGGGACCAATGGACAACAATGAGTAGAGGATGAAATACAAAGGCACAGATTACTTCGTGAGGCAAGACAGGAGGAAAGTCTAGCAATTTAGTTTGAAATAGTGCGGAATGGAGATATTTCTTATGAGGGTGAAAAGGGCATACGCACATGAATCCTTTTCAACAGAAGAAAGAACACTGAACATGAAATTTTCCCATAGAGAGAGCAATAAATTTGAATTCTACCTTATCTAACTTAGAAAATTTTACTGGAAATGAATATGAAATGATCTATGAAACATAAGAGAAACATTTGCTACACTCACAACCACATTAATCTCATGAAACAGAGCCACTACATTTCATTAATCCTCTGTCAAAATATACAATGAAGAAACAAAGTTTCTTTCCCACAATCTCCCAGAAGTTACAAGCCAACCAACCCTTTGCAAATGGTTTGCATACAATATATAGAATGTGCCATGAGGACATATAATGCCTAAGGGTTGGGGAGTTACTCGAATCATTACAAAATGGAGGTGGAAAGCCAACCATTAGCTACAGGTGCAGTGTTACAAACATGACAAATGGCTTGGGTGACTATTTTCCTTCCTTTGCCACTTGGATAGAAGCCAATCTCGAGTGAAAATGCTTTAAAATTTACCTTATGTGCTGAACGAGTGAAGTGTAGATGAGCAGGCCCAGTTGGAGAAAGTCGTGACTTGAAATTTCGCGAAACGGAGGTGAATTGAGCCTTTTTCACTATATGCACCACGTCAAATTCTATATGCGTCATGCCAATTTGGAGGTTGTTTTGAGGCACCTGCAGGAGTCCAAAATGTGCCTAGGTGTGCTTGTTGGAAAGCCTGGCCTATCTACTTTCCAACCCAAGTGGAATTTTTGAATTTGGTGCTCATTTGCCCCTCGCAATATTCATTATCCCAAGACTGCTTCCTGTGTGTCAAAATAGCGGTAGAGAGGCCATTTTTTGGGTGTTTTGACCTCCTGGAGACTCAAATCATGCCCAAATTTCTTGTCCAAGCACCAGTAGTCATGATTTTGCATTTTGAATCCAAAAATGTAAGCCATTTGTCATTTGGAGCTCCCAATCCTAAGCGTCATGCCAGTGACGGGGTGCACAGGGAGAAAAAACCTGTGTTGTGACCAAAAAATTTCCATGTGGCCAAAAAATTTCCATGTGACCAAAATTGCCCCAAATTTCTTGAAATGGGTTAGAGGTTCTCTAAGAGGCACTATGCTGGGCCATAGAGGCTTCAGCCAAGATTCAAAGCTGATCTTTCTCTTTTTTCCTCTTTTGTCTCTTAGTTGCTCTGCTTAATTTTGCCTTCAAGATCCTTATCCGAGCCTTTGCACTCATGTTCTGTGTCCTGTAATGATAAAACATCCTCCTCAGTATGGTTTTGTCTCTATCAGCCTTCTCCAGAAGTCTCTCAATGTAGGTGTTGATCCGCTTGAGCCAAGACTCACAGACATTGTTGATCTCTTGCTCCAAGGTAGTGAGCTCGATCATCCTTTGCTGTGCATGTTGTCGATTCTCACAGATGTTGTGCGACTCCATGATCTCATGCTGGTCCTCAAGCTGCTTGTTCCTCTACTCTAGATACCTGATGATCCATTTGGCCCTCTCCACATTGAGTAACAAGTCTTGGATCTCCGTGTTCTGCTCCTGAATGGTCATCCTAAGTCGAGCACTCTCCACATCTACACCATCATCCTGAATGAGGATGAAGTCGGCCTCCTATTCACCTGACAACCCCTCGTCATGCATGAGCCTCTTGCCCTTGTCCTATACCTATGTAGTTTAACCCAGAGGCGAGGCCCCTTCCACCACCAGTGGAGATAACACTCGCTTTGCTGCTGCAAACAAGTGCCTACTGCCTCTCTGATATGTCATAAATACTGGCATATTCATGGCCTCATGGTGCTCATACTGATGAGAAGGACCACCTATCTCATTCTCTGCCTCTGATAGTACCTATGAAGTGCTGAAGAGGTCATGGGAGATGAAGTCCTCCCATGCAATGCCCTGCAATCCCAACTGATGGTCCACCAAAATCTGGATAAGAGAAAAGTGATACACATTGTTAAGCTGTTGCTGAGGGGTCTTATGCTGCATGAAGGTGTTCATCCTCTCTACGTTCCTACATATGAAAAATGGGAGGTTCATCATCCTCACCCTGGTAAAGTGCATGAGCAACTTGATGTGATAGGCATATAGTCGAGAGAACCTCCCCTCATAGTTGAAGTACTTCATGATCAATTACATGAGTAGAGCATACTCATCTTTCAAATATCTAAATGGGAAGACTCTTGTGAGCTGACTCAAGAATTTGGCCTTGATGTAAGGCTCATAATGTTGCCTATCCACCTTCTTTTTCTTATGCCACTATTCTCCAACATTTGGTATGCCTGTTGCCACTAAGATAGTTTCAGGTGTCAATTTGAAGGTGACCCCGGCCAAGATAGACTGACCTCCATGTAGGTGAAGCACAAAAAGATGGGCCAACTCATGATGAACTCTAACATTAGCTACCCTTTGATAAAATTCAAAACATGATAGGCGGTGGAAAAATGACATGGCAAGAGGGCAGGCCTACAATTCAGTGAGGGTAGTTGGCTCATCCCTAACATGTTTTCCACTCTTGTGATTTCTCCTGGGAGCTTGTTCTTCCAAGGATGAGTCACTTTGTGTCTCCATCTCATACTCCGATGAATGCTCTGATGCCATGACTGTTGTGTGTACTGTACTGAGGCTGCCCTTTGATGATGATGTGAAGCTAGGCTCTTTTGTGATATCTGCCACTAAGGGGAACAATGAAAAAAAGGGAATATTAGGAAGGGAGTAATATGATGGGAATAGGGGTTATGGGGAGAAGGTTTTTTAGGGATATGTAGGGGTTTTGGGTATTTGATAGGGTAGGGTTTTTTTGGGGTTTTGATAAGGTAGGGTTTTTTGGGGTGTTATGTTGACCAAAGAGTGCAGGGTTAGGGGAGAGGGTTTGGTAGTGTTTCGGGGTAGGGATAATAGGAAAAATAAGAAAGTGAGGATAGGGAAAAATGGAAAGTAGTGGGAAAATGAGGGGTGAAAATGGAACCTTGGCCTCAATACCACAATTATGCAACCCTAGCAACAATGGCCTTTGGTGTTTTCTTGTGGTTGATTTTATGAGTTTTGTTGCATTCAAACATAGCCATAAACCACCATATCATTTATAAACTTTGATGAGCAAGTCATGACATAGAGCCTACTTGTCAATTTGATGGGTATCACAAGCAATTTGATGTGATTTGGCACGGTTTTGGCCCTTTGTGGGTGTGCGCCACACGCCAAACCCAGTGTGCCTCACCTTGCATGTGTGCCACGGCCGTTGAAAAAATGAACTGAGGGGTGGCTCTGTGTGAGCCGCGCCCTCTGTGTGCGCCGCGCTCTGAAAACTGCCTCCTACTTTTCTCCAAACACGCACTATGCCTCTCAAACCCTTTGCAATGTTTCCATATGCACTTTATTTGCACAACGCCTTTGATTTTGGTGGAAACTTGTATATAAAGGCTTTGAAGTCATGGGTTAAATTTTTGCTTCTTCAAAAACCCATTTTTCTAATGTTATGTTTTGACACTTTTTCACTGACTTAAAGCAACACTGATTTTCACTTTCCCTTTGAAATTTTAGCTCAAATGATGACAGGACATTTGGCCACGGAAACCATGACTGCATCTAAAGAAATCACCTGATGAATTTTTTGAAAATTTTATCACAAATGAAACTGTTTGACTTTTCTTCAAAACAGAGTTTTGAAGAAGAGTCGAAGTCTATCAACATGACGATGAAACTCTCTGAATCATAACTTTGTAAGGGCCTCACTCTGGCCTGCATGGCTTTGCTGGACATGATTGAAGACCAAATTGATGAATCCCTATACCTAACTATCAAAAATGACTTTTGTGCTTTAAAGGACCAGACCTTGACTGTCATGGACTTTAGTGATCATCGACAAAAGACCTAAGCTAGCAGGAGCCAGACATGAGGGAAATAACTAGCATGACCTTTTCCGTCAGATTATGGCATGCCCCTTGCAGAATGTAGCTAAGTAAATGGAGTGGGACACCTAAAAATGAAATGCATAAAGAGTTTTGATCTCTGACGGAGGAGTGGTCAGACTGACTGTAACAGAAGATTTAGTTTTTTCCACTTTTGAGGAGTTGGAAGAATCCGAAAATGATATCAAACATCAAGAACAAATTTCATCTCTTAACTAAGGATGCAAATATGATATAGATTTTCTTTCTGATGACCTTTTTGATGAATCATATGGTGAAGATTGCTCATATTTGATTAAGTAGTTATAACGTAGAGATGAGAACATGGTAGAAACAAGTTTGGATTGGATCGCCCAAGGGCTTCTTGCTCTTCCGAACATTTTTGATATGACATCGAGACATTTGGGGAAGTTGCTCTCAACGTATGATCCAAATAAGAAAACGAAGGAAGAACACCATCTTGATGATTCTTACCCCAATTTATGAATGATGGAGGTGAGATATGATGATGCAGCATATTGAATTTTCCCTCATACATTAGAAGGTAGAGTGCTATTATGGTACCTTGTTCTACCCATAAATTCAATCCACACTTGGAGGGAATTTAGAAAGCTATTTCTTGAGAAGTTCACTAATGACAAGATTCCCACTATGCTACTCAAAGAGCTCAAAATCATGAAGATGGGGGAAAAGAGAATGTGAAGGATTTTAATCATGAATTCAATTGTATAATAAATATAATTCCCAAGACACGCAATCACATGACTCGATTACCATCGATTATTATACAATTTCATTGCCCACCAGTATTTTCCAATTTGTAGAGAGAGCTGCAAAGGTAACATTGGCACTAGATTTTATAGAAGCACTCATCGTTGAGCAGGACATGTACACAATCGGGGTAATTACAAATGATGAAGAATATACAAACTCCAAAGACAATAGTAGGAATTCACAACCGTCTTCCATTAAAGGTAAAGAGAAGGAATCATGAGACATTGAAATCTTCGCCAGGATGATGAAGACGCCCACTAATGAAATTTGATAACTAAAGGAAATTTCAAGTGAGACTTGCACTAGACACAGACCTCCAAATTCCTTCCCTTTTTTGAAGGAAAAATAGTAACAACGACAATCAGTGTGCCAAGTTTGTGCTTTTGAAGAATTTGGGTAATTAGGTGTAGTGTGATTCTTCATTACTTGAAAACAGTTTGTGTAGTATTTTTACCATTTATTGTTAGCTTAGTATTCTTCTTATTAATGCATGTGTGTTTACTTCATCAAATTGTTACCAAAACATAAGAACATGAACACAAGATGTTGGATCTCTACCAGGGCCAAAACCTCTCCTCTCTTGAGAGGAAAATCCTTTAGCAAGTTTCTCTTATTGAAGCTTCTTATTGATCAATGCCAAACCCTAGATCCTTGACAAGAATATCCTCCAAGCACAAGCCGAGTCCTTCCTCCTTTCTGCACTTTGTTCTGTGACACTTTCTTCTTCTTCCAATTCATTCACCAGAACTTCATCCTCCTTCTTAAAGCACTTCATTCTTCATTCAACTATTAGTAAACCTTGTTTCACTTGCTCTAGAAGAAATACCTTTTATGAGACCCTTTCCTTATGATGATCCCTATCCTCTTTTCACCAACCAATGAACTTGTATGACTGTAATGGGAGGGTTGTTATAATAGTGTAGACAACCTCCTCTTCACACTTGTGTTTGTAATAGGCATTAAAACAACCCTATTACCTTCACTCTTATTCCTTACTTTTTCGCTTGGGTGGGAGGCCCTTTAGGACTAAGTTCTAGCCCAAACAAATGAGAGATGTGATGCTGATATACTACTGTTGTTATGATCGCAGAGAAACTTCACCTTTCTCACATGTGTGTCTGAAGCTGCCCTAGAAATGGTACGCTTTACTTTGGTCTAAGGTTCACCTTTTTCATTGCACTTGGAGACCTCTTATTTGTCCTTTGTTACACTTTACTTGCCTCTTTTCTTCACAAATTTCATAGATATAAGTGAGTGAATTTTGTTGTTGTGGAAAACCTCTATATATAGAGGATGGTCCCTCCTTTTAAGCTGACTTAAGGATATTTTCCAAGCTGACTTGTTGAGCTTGCTTTAGATGGCCTCTTTGGTGGTGTAACATGCTTGAGGTAGCTTCTTTGATGGTGCCTTTGCATAGGGGGGGACTTGAATTTTCTTGGAGGTGTTCTCTTAACCCTAATACATGGTGTAACATGCCCTTAAGGTTGTCAACATTTTCTTTTGACTATTTGACTCACCTATAGCACTTAATATGTGCTAGACCTATTTCAAAAAGCAAGAAACTCATTGAGATATAATGTAAAAATAATATTCATTTTCTTGAATAAGTAAAAATATGAAAATTACATTTATGAATACCAAACCTAGTTAAATTTCCTTCAACATGTGCAAAGCTCAAATTTTGTGATGAACATGGAAATAATTACAACGGACAATTATTGTTCTTTGCATCGAGAATATCATCTAGAAAATACATGCCCTCAATGGAACCACAACATGAATTCTTTGGTTGTGCACATAATAGATACTCTATTGGAAGATGAGAAAATAGCACAAACAGCGGAAGCATAAGAAGCTGTAGTGGCTAAAGAAAGAAAAAGTGTTGGATATGTAGTGAATGCATATAATTGTATTTATAATGTTGATAGGAATGATGTTGAAGAACCACCAAAGAATGAGTCCCCTCATCAAATGAAAAATGGTAGCTATAGTTTAAGGACTAAAGGGACTATATCTAAACAGGAATTGACTACACAAAAATTGAAGGAGAAACTGTTGAGAATAATCTTTCCACTTCTCAATCTTTCTCAAAAAAGAGAAAGCCTAGAGATGAAACTAAGTCTAAGAACGCTTCCTTGAGTAAGAAGAGTGAGTCTAACATTTTAGAAGCATCGAATAAAGCCACCCCTCTAGACACTTCAACACTACTTGTTAAAGGTGAAATGTTTGATTATAACATTGTGGAAGATATTTAGAGGACGCAAGCCAATATTTCCATATATGAGCTCTCGAGGATTGCAAGGAAATGTGAACTTCTTGTCAAAATCTTTTCACAAGATTCGATAGCTCATAAAGCTTCCTCCTCTCAAAAGGTGTCAGGTAATGCTTATGGTCCTCTTCAATCTGTAGTAAATGATTTAACATTAGAAGTTAACTCTCTCTTCTTTTTTATTTTATTAACATTTGAAAATTATAATTATAATGTCCATAATTGTTTAATCGAATCTAGCATGAGTAAATGTAATGGTTCTATATATAAAAAAGAAAATAAATGCAAAATGGGAGAAAACTAATGCACAAATGTTTTAGCTAGAAACACCTCTTTTCTAGGCTATTGGTGAGATTAATAATGTGATTATCAGATTATCAAAACATGCTTTAGTTCATCAATGTATAAATATCGTAATTGTGGACATACCAAAAGCCTATGGTGTGCTACTTAGCAAGGATTGGTGTAGAAACTTATAGGGATATTTTGTAACACACCAGTAGCAATTGTGGCTTCCATATAAGGGCTGGAATAATCAAATTTGTGTGAACAATGAGCCATATATGAAACACACCATGACACCACTTGAGGGCCATAAGGAGCCTCTTTGTTTTGCTAATTTGATTTTTGGGAATTATTTTCTTGAAATCAACCTTAGGTGCTATCAAGCACAACCATATCCCATTCCACTAGATACATAGTTAGAAATCCTTCCTTGTTTTCCAGATGGCACAATTGACACATGTAATATATATGTAAAAAATAGTAGTAATAGTAGTATAGGAAGTAGCTTAGTAGCTCATGATGTTTTAACTTTATATTTCTATGGTTCAAAGTAGTAGGATGTTTTAGGATAAGGTTGTGTTCTTGCAAACCTAGGCAATAAGAATCATATCCTTTCATGTCATCTAGAGATCTAGTCCACCAATAATATTGCCAAATATGAAGTGCTCATACTCGAACTAAAGAAATATATTGACCTAAAGGTAGAAATTCTAATGGTAATATCTCATCAAGTACGAGATACTATACAATTTCTTTCACCACACCTTAAAAAATACCAGTAGGAGGTATGTCATTTGCTTAATGATTTCAAACCTTTCAATATTGTTTATGTCCCTAGAGTTAGAAATGTTGCAGAAGATGCATTAGAAAATGTAGCTACGAAGATGTCATCATTAAAAAATGGTTTTTCTATTGAAATTATATATAAACCCTCTGTACCAGAAAATGTCACTAACTTATGCATTTTCAATTATGATCAACAAATACTAGATTTAATGGCTAATGTTGATGTATTCAAAGATATTTCCATAGAGGAGGATGAGCATAATTAGGCTCTAAAGGAGGCATCTAATGCAATGAAAGTAAACATTATGCGTTAAGGTTTGGTGTCCCTAAGAAATTATATGACCTACACAACCCATTCACCTGGCCAACCAACATAAAGACTCAAAGTTAAAAGTTAGCATCTGAAAAAGTCAATTTTGGAACCCCAAAAGATCTGAAGTATGTGAACCTCAATACTTTTTGTTCTTTATAAGAATGCCACACATTTATCCACTTATTAAAAATGTACCATGATGTGTTCACAATGGATATACGAGGATATAAATACTTATGACACTCGCATTATCCAACACATTATCCCTGTAAAATATCGGGGAAATTCATTCTAACAAAATCTACGGAAAGTTCATCTGACGCTAGAGCCCTTATACAAAAGGAACTGAGAAAGTTGTTTGATGCTTGGATCACATTTAAAGTTATACATTCCATGTGGTTTCGAATTTCGTCCTAGTTAGAAAGAAGTCTGAAGAGATAAGATTATGTATACTTTCACAACTTGAATCAGTTTGTGATAAAGATAACTATCTAGTGCCACTAATGGAGTAGATACTCCAAACAGTATATGGGTCTGAAATGTTTTTGCTATTAGATGGGTTCTCAGTTTATGATCAACTGCTAGTAGTGGAACCCTGCCAACTGAAAACTACCTTCCAGACCAAATAGGGGACATTCAATTTCGAAAGGATGTCATTTGGACTTATAAATGCAGGTGTGGCTTTCCAAAAATTAATGGATATCACCTTTCCTAGCCTAATAGGTAAAAAAACTTCTTGTTTATTTAGATGATGTTACTATTTTCTCAAAGAAAAGATCACATCACGTATGCCACCAGAAGCACGTTTTCAAGCAGTGTTGAAAGTATGGGATTTCTCTTAATCCTAGGAAGAATGTATTTGTCTTCCTGAAGGAATATTATTGGGACAAATCATGGAATCATGATTGATCCTGAGAGGGTCAAATCCATCTCGTGGATGCCATTCTCAATGAATATGAAAATCATGCATTCTTTCTTAGGAAAAAATAATTCCATGAGAAAATTCATCTATGATTATTCCCAGATGATTAAACCCATACACAAGATGATCAAGAAAAATTGAGTATATAGATGGGAAAAACAAGAGACAAACACTTTTGATCAGATTATGAAGGCTATTGCCAATGCACTTGTGATTTTCTGTCTAGATTATGAAAAATATTTCCTACTCTATATGTTTGCTTTAGATTTGTTGATTACAGTCTTGTTGACTCAGAAAGATAGTGAAGGTAATGAGCATCCATTCTCCTTTGCGATTTCTAGTCTACAAGGGCCCAGATTAAATTATCTTTCCATCCATAAACAAGTGTATGCAGTATGCAAGGTATTTAAGTATTTCAGGCCCTACTTATTGAATTCTTACACAACTGTATTTGTACCTCATGTAGTAGTAAGAACACAATTTGTGCAACATGAGCTAGGTGAGAAAAGGGATAATTCGATGACCTGTCTTCATGTGTATCATCAAGAGTTCAAAGAAGTTCATACCATAAAGGGTCATGGCTTATGTAATCTAGCAGCTGATGAAAGATATTCTCCCAAACGAGACCTATGAGGACAATAACAGGAAAATAAACTGTATAATATTGAATATGTTCCTCAGTCCATGTCTACAATTCCATGGTATGTAGATCTACAAAACTGTATGGAGCACATCACCTTCCCCTCATAGTTATTGAACAAGTAGAAAAGGGAAATTCAACTAAAATATCTAACATACTAATTGGTTAATGGAGTGCTTTTCTAAAATCACCACAATGGCATCCTGTTTAGATCCCTTGAAGTGTAGGATACATGGAAGGTCTTGAAATATTTGATTGACCGCAAGGTGGCCACTATGCAGGATACACTACAATGCATAAGGCTTTGAGGGATAGTTATTATTGGCCCACTCTATTTAAGGATGAAAATAATTATGTCTACAAGTGCCAATCATGCCATAGATGCACCGATTGTGATTAGAAGTCAACTTCCCTACTGCTACTAGTAACAATTGAAGAACCATTCCAATAGTGGGGCCTTGATGTTATTGGAGAAACTTTTCCTCATTTGTTAAAGCAGCACTGATATATCATAACAATGACAAATTAGCTCACTTGGTGGTCACAAGGAGTTCCTCTCAACTAGTAAAATATTCAAAATCCATCCACTTCTTACAAAAGAATATTATGACTAGGTTTAGTGTTCCTATGTCACTTGTCTTTGATAATGCAACATATTTTTCATAGTTAAAACTTTATGAATTAACGTTATAAAATCAAATTGTATTGAAACATGCATCGCATTACTATCCACATGGAAATGGTTTCGCTGAATCCATGAATTAGAATATTATCCGTATAATCAAGAAAATCATTTTCTCCGAACAAAGGAACTAGGATAAAACTTTGAGCAACGCTTTTTGTGCTGACTGTGTTACTCGAAATCTATCCTTAACAACCTTGCCATACTACCTTTTTGAAGGTAAAGAACCTATCTTGCCTTTGAACCTATAACTTATGTCCTAGTTCAAGGCATGATAAAGATGCTACTTAAACCTAAAGAATAAAAGAGCAAGGCCAAAGACCGATTTGTTATACATTAGAACCATGTAAAGTATTTGTTTGATGAAAGGTATAATAGGGGAAAAGATCTTTGATGTGGGTGGCCTAGTCCCAAAGTATGATAAAACCCATGAAGAAAAGGAGAAACAAATAAAGTTCCAGCCTTTGTGGATTCGGCCATTTGTTTTTGATGAAAATATCTGCCACAATTATGTTAAGCTGAATTCATTAGATATGAGGATTGATCCCCTTCCTCTAAATGGTTGAGATTTGAAGCCTTACTTTCGATAGAAGCTACAAGTTGCACTTCATATACAATTATTTTATTATTTTCTTTTGTTTGTGTTTCCCGTTTTGTCCATTATATAAGATGTGTCTTGTTGCATCTTCTTGGCTATTTAGTGTACATGAATAAGACAATCATGTAAGGTGCTTGGTTCAAAAGGCTTTGTAGTGTAATAAAATAGAAGAGTGCCAACCACAATTCCTGGTTTTCTGTTCTTCTCCTTAGTTGTTTGGGAAAATTCCATAGGTTGAACTAAGGATAGATGGGAAATATGATTCTTCTAATATGAGAACCTTGAGGGAACTTTTTATATCCATTCATGTGCTAGTATCTGAAATACTCGACTTGGTATAAATCTACTTTTGTGTTAACAATTGTCCAATCTATTAGAGAAGGGATAAGGAGAAAATGTAAAGTGAGAAAACAAAAATCAGAGGTCTTAAAATAATTCTTTGAAGGGAGACATCCTCTTCTCTCACTAAATCAATTTCCTTCTTTTTCCCATTGAAAATAATAAGTGCCAATGCATAGTTATATTAAAATAAATAAATAAAGGGTGAAATAAGAGAAAGACTTCCTGTGCAGGGAGGTGAAGCAAACAAATTTTCCAATGTAATGTCCAGTATCTGTGGTTGTAAAGAAAAAATTATGCACCTGAAGTGACTCCATTGGGGTATTATCTAGGCCTCCTGGCAGTAGAGCAACAACAGATATCAAAACTCATACACTGAATATCATAAACTCTTCAGGCACATTACCCTTTCCTGTAGTGAAACAATTGTGATATGGTGTACCTTTCATTTGACTTTCAACCCAGTAGAGAAGAGTCATATAGTATGTATAAAACCAAGCTGAAAGGGGGAACTCACAGTAATCAATACTTCTTGAATGTTTGGACCTTAACCAAACAATTATTTTGAGAAAGAGCAGCTGAAGTCCACCCAATGTGTTGCTAAGTCTTGTCCCTACTACAACACCCTCAAAGTTTCACTCCATTCAAATTTGGAGCCTACTTCATTGTTGTATCAAGTGTCGCCTCGATCGTCAAGTGTCATTGAATTTTCTCAAGTGTCTTCGCATTAATTAGAACATCTCCGCGTGCATTCGATGGTCATAACATCTTTGTTGTTGTAAAACAACACTTTTGGGTCACAATCATGCACACTTCACTCGTTGTAATTACGAAATGTGTATAAAGTGTAATTTTGATGTATAATCATTGTTGATTAGGTTTGTCTAAGTCTTCTCGATGAGTTTGAATGTTTCATAGATTGTTTTATGTCTAGAATTCATCATGTTCTTTACTTTCCCCATATCTGAGACTTAGACAAATTTTTGGTTCAAAGTGAACCAATTAAGGCTAAAATAACGTCAACACACTTTTAAGCCTTGATGGGAGATCCTTTATTGTTCATAAGTGCTCCCTGCACCTTTTAAAACTATAGTTCACATTTCTCAAATCTAATTACTCTTCCTTATTATTAGAGTCAGTCTGGTCAGTCCTCTGTCAAAGATCAAAACTCTTTATGCATTTCATGTTTAGTTGTCCCGCTCCATTCACCCAGCTACATTCCACTAGGGGCATGCCATAATCTGATGGAGAAGATCATGCTAGTCAGTCCCATTCATGTCTGGCTCCTACTGGCTCAGTTCTTTGGTCAATAGTCATAAAAGCCCATTATAGTCAAGGTCTGGTCCTTTAAAGGACAAAAGTCATTTTCGATGTCTATGTCTAGGGATTCATCAATTTGGTCTTTGAACATGTCCAGTAAAGCCATGCAGGCTAGAGTGAGGCCCTTACACAGTCATGGTTTAGAGAGCTTCATCATCATGTGGATAGACTTCGACTCTTCTTCAAAACTCTGTTTTGAAGAAAAGTCAAATAGTGTTATTTATGACAAAATTTCCAAAAAATTCGTCAGTTGATTTCCTCAGATGCAGTCATGGTTTCCGTGGCCAAATGTCCTGTCATACAATCCCTGCAAAAAGTGCCGAAAATTCATCATTTGAGCCAAAATTTCAAAGGGAAAGTGAAAATCAGTGTGTTTTAAAGTGAGTGAAAAAGTGCCAAACACAACATTAGAAAAATGGGTTTTCAAGGAAGCAAAAATTAAACCCATATCTTCCAAGGCTATATATACATGTTTTCATCCAAATCAGGCATTGTGCTATTACAAGCTTTGGAGAAACGTTGCAAAGATGTGAGTGTGCAATTGTGAGCATTTGAGTGAGTTGGAGGCGGTCTTATAGGGTGCAGCGCATATACCGAGGAGCGCAGTGCACACAAAGCCTGCCCGCAGTTCAATTTGCATTGGGCTTTGTATGCGGCGCACATAGACAACGGCCGAAACAAGTGCCCAAGCATTTCCAAATTTTGGTGAAGCCTATCAAATTGAGAGATATCACAAAGGGACCCAACCTCACACCATCATCAAAGGGCAACCTAATCACAGTCCACATTGTAGTCATGACATCACAACATTTGTCAGAGTATGAGATGGAGACACAGAGTGACTCATCCTCAGAAGAGCAAGCTCCCAAGAGACACCACAAGAGTGGAAAACATGTCAGGGATGAACCCACTACCCTCACTGAGTTACAAGCATGCCCTCTTGCCATGTCATTCTTCCAGCACCTATCACGTTTTGAATTTTGTCAAAGTGTGGCAAATATTAGAGTTCATCATGAGTTGGCCCATTTATTTGTGCTTCATCTACATGGAGGTCAATCTATCTTGGCTGGGGTCACTTTCACATTGACACCTGAAGCTATATCAGTGGCAACAGGTATACCAAATGTTGGAGAATAGTGACATAAGAAGAAGAAGGTGGATAGGCAACACTATGAGCCTTACGTCAAGGCCAGATTCTTGAGCCAGCTGACAAGAGTCTTTCCCTTCAGATACTTGAAAGATGAGTATGCTCCACTCATGAGATTGATCAAGAAATACTTCAGCTGTGAGGGGAGGTTCTCTCGACTATATGCCTATCACATCCGATTGCTCATGGGCTTTACCAGGGTGAGGATGATGAACCTACCATTTTTCATATGTAGGAACAAAGAGAGGATGAACACCTTCATGCTGCATAAGACCCCTCAGCAACAGCTTAACAGTGTGTATCACTTTTCTCTTATCTGGATTTTGGTAGATCACCAGTTGGGATTGCAAGGCATTGCTTGGGAGGACTTCATCTCCCATGATTTATTCAGCACATCATAGGTACTATCAGAGCTAGAGTAGGAGATGGATGGTTCTTCTCATCAACATGAGCACCATGAGACCACTACCATGCCAGTTTTCGTTACATATCAGAGAGGCAGTAGGCACTTGTTCGTAGCAGCAAAGCGAGTGTTATCTCCACCAAGGGTGGAAGGCGCCTCGCTTCCGGCATTAGCGACCCATGTACTAGACAAGGGCAAGCAGCCTGTGCATGATGAAGGGCCATCATGTGTGCAGGAGACCGATATCATCCCATTTAGGATGATGAGGCAGAGGCAAAAAATGCCAAACTTAGGATGACCATTCAGGAGCAGGACTCAGAGATCCAAGAATTGATACTCAATGTGGAGAGGGCCAGATGGATCATCAACTATCTGGAACAGAGGAACAAGCAGCTTCAGGACCAGTAGGAAATCACGGAGCTGAAGAGCATCCGTGAAAATCGACAAGCTGCCCAGCAGAGGAGGATCGAGCTCACTACCTTGGAGCAAGAGATCAACAACGACCGTGAGTCTTGGTTAGAGTGGGTCAATCTACACCTAGAGAGACTACTGGAGAAGTCTAAAAGGGACAAAACCATATTGAGGAGGATGGATTGTCATTACAAGGCACGAAACATGAGCGCAAAGGCCCGAATAAGGAGCTTGAAGGCCAAACTGAGCAGAGCAACAAAAGAGGCAAAAGAGCAATATTGGCTTCAAATCTTTGCTGAAGCTTCTGTGGCCTAACATAGTGCCTCTTAGAGAACCTCTAGCCCAAATTTCAAGAAATTTGGGACAATTTTGGCCACATGGGAATTTTTTGGCACAAACATAGGTTTTTTCTCTATACGCGTCGCGCCACCGCCGCGACACGTAGGATTAGGAGATCTAACTGAGGAATGGTTTGCATTTTTGGATTCAGCAGGTAAAATCACGGATACTGGCACTCAGGCAAGAAATTTGGGCATGATTTGATTCTCAAGGAGGTCAAAAACACCCAAAAAATGGCCTCACTACCCCTATTTTGACACACAGGAGGCAGTCTTGGGAGAATGAATATTTGGAGGGGCAAATGAGCTCCAAATTCAAAAATTATAGTTCGGTTTGAACGTAGACAAGACAAACTTTCCAACAAGCATACTTGGGCACATTTTGGACTCCTGCAAGTGCCTCAAAACTGGCCTAAATGTGGAATGGGGCATACAGGAAAGGGCGTGGCGCATATAGGAAAAAAGGCCCAAATTGCCTCTGTTTCGTGAAATTTTGCTTAGTGACTTTTCATAAGTGGGCCCCCTCATCTACACTTCATTGTTTCGGCACCAAAGGTGGCATTTAAAGTATTTTCACTCCAGATGGGCATCTATCCAAGTGGCAAAGGAAGGAAAAGGGTCACCCAAGCCATTTTTCATGTTTGCGGTGCTGCACCTGTAGCTGATGTTTGGCTCTCCACCTTCATTTTGTAATGATTTGAGTAACTCCCCATCCCTTGGGAATTATATCTCTTCATGGCACATTCTATATATTGTATGCAAGCCACTTGCAAAGGGTTGGTTGGCTTGTAATTTCTGGGAGACTGTGAGAAAGAAACTTTGTTTCTGCATTGTATATTTTTTACAGAGGATTAATGAAATGTACTGGCTCTATCTCATGAGATTCATCTGGTTGTGAGTGTAGCAAATTTCTCTTATGTTTCATAGTTCATTGCATATTCATTTCCAGTGAAGTTTTCTAAGTTAGCTAAGGTAGAATTCAATTTTATTGCTCTGCCTGTGGGAAAATTTCATGTTTAGCGTTCATTCTTCTATCGAAAAGGATTCATGTTGTCCATGCCCTTTTCACCCTCTTACTCAATCTCTCCATTCTGCACTATCTCAAACTAAATTGCTAGGCTTTCCGCCTATCTTGCCTCATGAAGTAATCCATGCCTTTGTATTAAGTTCTCTGTTCATTGACGTCCATTAGTCCCATACCATCCCAGAAACACAGTCATTCATAAAAATCACTTCTTATGTCCATATTCACTTACTAGCCTAAGATAAATAGTTCACTGCAAGTCATCTCAGGCCTTTTCGTTTATCTATTCATTGAGTGTGACTCGGAGAGAGCCCTCTCTTGTTCTGGTATGGCCAGCTACCAGACTGAGCATGGTTTGTGGTTACCCTGACTTTTGCCTTATTTCAGCCTAAGGCAGATTTAGGTCATAACACCTATTTTGAACTGTGCCCTCTGGAAATGACTTTGTCTTCCTTTAGCACACATGTTCGACTCGAAGAAATGTGCTCCCCTTGAGCACAACGGCACAACTTGAAGACCTGAAGCTTAATCCTTTTGCCTTCCCCAATGCACCAAGTGCTCTTCTGAACCCCTTGAGCACATGCCTGCACTCTAAAGGCACAAAGCCCCACACTTCAGCCTTCAAGAGTGCACCCTACATCCTCCTTGAAGCCTTTTGAGCACATGAGTGCATCCCAAAGGCACAAAGCCTCAGCCTTCAACCTTCAGGAGTGGGCCCTATGTCCTCCCTCTCTCCCTTGAGAACACTATCAATAACTCTATTCATCCCCAATCACATCACATTGATAGAAATTTGCTAGGTAATGGTTTTTCCCAATTTTCAATTGCTTCAACATTTAATTTCAGCTAGGTCTGGTTTCTAAAACACATTATCAAACAAGAATCATCCCTTAGACTCGTGATCCATAAGTTTGTCTCCCTTTAGTTGTTCTAATTAATTTTAAATAACATCTACCAAAAATTTAATAATAAAATCAAAAAAGGAAAGGGCCAAAATAGGAAATGTTACAAACGCCACAATCTTAAAGGAACACCATCTCCAGTATTCTATAAATTGAAAAGAAAAATAAAAAAAATAATGTTTAACAACTCTTTACATTAGTTTGAACATTTTAAGGTAAGAGGTTAAAATACCTTAATTTAATTTCCATATTCCCATGTTGCTTCATCTAGTCCAAAGTGATTCCTTTACACCTTCACCTGCTCTATAACATAGTTTGTCTTTGGTCTAGGATGCACGGGTTTTTTGGATGGAACACTCCCTCTGATTCCACTGATATCGTCGATAAATCAATCACATGATTAGTGTCACATAGATATTTTTTAAGAAACATAATGTGAAATACATCATGTTCCTTCATAGTGAGTGGTAAGGTTTGTCTATAATCCATTGATCTCACCCTTTCCAAAATCTAAAATGGTTGACACAGTATATGCAGTAGGTTTGTGTAGGACCCTACTTTCAGTGAGTTCTTCATCGGTTTTATATGCAAATGTACAAGATCTCTCACTTGGAATCATTTATTAATTCTTTATTGATCTTCATACCTCTTCTACTTGTCCTTGGATTGTTTTAGTTTCTACCTAATACTAATTACTTCCCACTATATTTTCTCCAACATATCAGGTCCAAGAACCACTTTATTCACTGGGTCATCCTAAATAATTGGAGTATTACATTCACTGCCATATAAAGAACCAAAAGGGCTCATATTTAGTGACTTGGTAATCCTTATTGTATGAGAATTCAACCAGTGCTAGGAACTTCTCCCAACTTAATGGTTGATGCATGACATACATATTAGACATGTATTTTGAGATTTTCTTCACCCTTTAGTTTTACAATATTTATGAAGGTGTTGAGTTATGCTAAAAGATAGCTAAGTTCCAAATCTAGTTAACAATGCTTTTGAAAAAATTGATTTGAACTTGGTATACCAATCTAGAATCATTTGTTTGAGTGTGCCATGCAATCTAAATATTTCCTTCACAAAAATATGAGTTACCTTGCCCGATTTGTCTACTACCACCATAATCAAATCTTAAGTTTTGGGTATCTTTGGTAATCCTATGACAATGTCCATGGACAAGACTTCCAATTGCCACTAAGACCCCAAAATTTGTTTCTAAAATTGCACTGGGTTTCTACATTCTGCTTTACCATGTTGGAATTAGAGGCACACCATAATATACTAAGCAATTTTTTTCTTAATTCCAGGACAATAGTATGATTTCGTTATTTATGTCCTAATAGCCAAGAAGGTATTTTTTGGAACTCGTTGATTATGATATTCTTTGAGTTGCTTATACATGGCACATACCATCTATGCTTGAAGTGAAACATGCCATCGTCAGTGACCTTACAATCCTTGTTGATTGTTACCTCTAGCTCATGTTTTAAGCACTGGTTTACATGTTGGAAATGTTGATCATGTTGCAATTCCTCTTTGATCATTTCTTTGATGTCAACTTCACATGTTCTTGTGGCTTCCAATTGAGCTACTTGTAACTTTTGCTAAGTCCAATTGCCACTTTATTTTCCTCACTCTCAATATGACTAATCTTCAAATCAAATTTGTTGATCAAGGATAGTCATCTAGCATGTTTTTCATTTAATTCAGGTTGTCCAAACAAATATCTCATCCCTGCATGATCTGAGATAAGTAAACTTTTTCTCTCAAGCAAGTAGTGCCTCCACATCTTTAGCACATTTATAATGATTGCTAGTTCTGGGTCATTAGTGACATAGTTCTTTTCATACTCACTTAATTTTCCTTATTCATAACAGATCACCTACCCTTCTTGAATTAGGACTCCACTAGTCCTTCCTTGCAAGCATTTGTGTGAAATACAAAATCCTTGTCTAGATCAACTATTCTCAAGATAGGTGCATGTGTGAGAAAATGATTGAGTTTCTCAAAGCTAGTCGCACACTTGGATTTCCATTTGAATTTTATTCCTCTCTTTTGTATGGTTGTGATTGGGTTCCTAATAATTAAGAAATCTCTAATGAATCGACGATAATATCTAGCCAATCCCATTAAATATCTAATCTTTGTAATATTTTGGGGAGTTGGTCACTACATTATGACCTTGATAATTTCAGTATCCATAGTAACATGTTCCTTTGAGATTACATGCATCAAATAAATGAACTTTTTATTTGAATAACTCACATTTTCTAATGCTACCATATGGTTTGTGCTCTATGAAGAGCTACAACACTGCCCACAAGTGTTCTTCATATTCTTCTCTAGTTTTTGAGTAAACCAAAATATCATCCACAAACACTCGCACAAGCTTGTCTAGGTACTAAATGAGGGCATTATTCATCAAATATATAAATGTGGTTAGGACATCTATGAGTTAAAATGGTAGGATAATGAACTCATTGTTCATGTATCTCATCGTGCTTACTTTCCTATAAATAATTTCATCTTTATTTTTGAGTTGAAGGTAGTGAGAGGTTCAAAGATATTGATGTAAACAGAAACACGGAGATAAGAAATATGCTTTTCTTGCATGGTAGCTTCTAAGTATTTAAAAAATGGCCCAAGGAGTTTCCAATGCCAACTAGAATTTCTTCATTCGATAACTCCTAGAGTAGTAAATACATTTGTATCGAGAGTGAGGATTCCATGAAGTCCTCTTTGTCTAGAATGAAACGATATATCTAAAAACATAGGTAGAGCTCAACTTAGTTGTAAAAGTATAAGTCATTCTCAAAAAAATGTAATCTATCCTCCAAACTAGCAAAAATGACAGTGAAAAAACTCTGGACTCCCAGCTCCAATTTGACTTGCCCCAAGGTTTCCATTTTTGGTGGATTTAAAGAGATAAAACTTATTTTGAACGCCGAAGCCCCCATAATTTTTTCTTTCATGACATGGTATTTCATATATCCCGTATAGTCATCGATACAAGTTGAGTGAACCACAAATTTAGAATCCACTACTACCTTTACTGCTACCTTGAGAAAACAACCACCTCGGTCTTCTTATTATTTTACCATTGACTTGATTTCCTAAGGATTGATTTGCGTTATTATAATTGATTGATGCCATAAACATTTGAAATATTAAAATATCATTATGTCATATTGGAAGTAGCTTTGACTTATAATTTTTTAGTCTTGAATTTGATTACAATAGCTATTAGAACTAATGAGTGGAGAAAGGTCTAATAAGAAGTAAAAAAATCCTTTATTCTGTTAAAGTATACAATCTTTTCTTTTACGAGTTTATGTGATTACTTAATTAAGATTAAAATTTCTTAATCAGTTAAAAAATTATAAAAATATTAGCTAAACGGTTGATGACATTTGAGAACATCAATGTTATGTTATTGATTTTTATTTCTATATTTAATACTGGGAAAAAAAGTATTTTTGATATGTCTACTTATCGGATTAACATGGTATAACATGTCCGTAAGCCTCTTCGTAGATAGATAGTGAGACAGCAGATGGATCAAAAGTAAGTTGAAAGACCTAAGATATGAGATTCTGAGGAGCAGATCTGTTGAGATCAATATCGTTCAACCAGGGCAAGGAGGAACTGCAGGGAATTTGGATTACTATAGAAGTTCCCGTGATGAGGAGTCGAACCACCATTAACTTGGACAGTTATATTATCCAGCTGACCACAGAGAGAGATGAAAAGGACTGTCGCTGATTGGACTCTCGAGATCTCGGCACCGATAGAGTAAAAAAGGCACCCTATCCACACTCACTACACATCTGGAAGTCGAAATACGCAAGCGTTGAAGACGCTTGCTGTTCAGAAACTGTGATGCCTGTGAACTTAGCCACCACCGGATTCAAAGTTGAAGATTTGTGTCAGTTCTAGAGGTTATAGATTATCTCCTTAATGGGAGCTATAACAACCCTGTAAGAAGGAATGAATAGGGTCCCATGTTAATTCCACAGTCTGAGCGATTCCACTATGGAGTTTCCACAATGGCTTGGTTCATGTAGGATTAGATCAATCATACGAGGTGTGTGAGGGTCTACGTATAACCGTCAGAGCGTGGTCTACATATATCCGCAAGGCTCCAGAACATGGCCGTGGCCATCGTTTGAAAGGAGGAGATCGGAAGCAATCTTGGGATCAAAGTGTATTGTATTTTTGTAAGTTAGGAGCATTGAAGAATTTTGTTGAAATTTTAATTTGGTTTATCAGGGTTAATAAAGGTGAAGAAAATTTTATGGTATGGGAAGATTAGTTAATTATTATTATTATTATTTAATTTTTTAATGTTTTAAAATAATAATAGAAGTAAACAAAATTTTATTGTATTGTTGGATTATTATCCAATTTTAAAGTTATTATTATTATTATTCAATTTTAAGGTCACCGTCAAGCCACATATCAAATTGGTGTATGAGGCCCCCTTTTTAATTGGTGTATGAGACCGCATTGTTTGTGGGACATGGCACGAGACCCCCTTGTTTGTAGGACATGGGACCTACCTCCACACCAAATTGGTGTATGAGACCCCCTTGTTAATTGGTGTATGAGACCCCATTGTTTGTGGGAAAGGGCACAAGACCCCCTTGTTTGTGGGACATGGGACCTCCAGGCAATGCTTTGACTGCTAAGTCTACAAATGCATACATACTCTACTCCCTTTGGTTTAAAACTGTGACCTCTTAGGAGGAAACATGTGCTCTTAACCATTATCCCCGATCAAGTTAAGGTAAGAAAACATTGGGATGATCAAAATTTGCTGCTAAGAAGTATTGGTTTTGGATATTTATGGTAGACATAGGTATAAATTTTTGTTTGCGAGAATTATGATTTTTTGGAAGAAGAAATTTCTTGCAATTCCAAGAATGTTGGGAGTTTAGGAAACTATGCAACCTATGAATATTGTTTGAAGAAATCAACTTGCAGAATTGACAAAAGAAAATAAAATTGCCATGTAGTGGATTTTTCCAAGAGCATATAGTGCAAACCAAGTATAGGATATCATGAAGTTAGCCTATCATAGGATAGAGTTTAAAACCTTGAAAATGAAGGATATAGAAAACATTTGATAGTTTATGACTAGAATGATGGGAGTTATGAATTAGATTAGTTCAAACAAAGTGGGTTGAAGATCATATAAAGTTATCAAGAGTCTATCTAAGAAATTTGAAATGGTTGTTATTTCCATATAAGAGTGTGAATAGCACTACAAGAACTGATCGGATCTCCTTTATCCCATGAATCAAGAATAAACATGGAACATAGGAATCTTGAGCATGCTTTCAAGACCCATGCATGCACCGGTAGAGGGAGAGGCAAGGAAATAGAGTCAAAATTCATAAAGGGGAAGATAATCATCAAGAAAAATATGAAGATAAATATAGAAAGAAACATCCATATTGAAACAAAGGAAGAGAATTTAGGAAGAAACAATCATATTGGAACAAGGATTTGGTAATGCAACAAAAACTCAAGAAGGGACATTTGAAACAATGCTCATCTCATACCAAATCACTAAAGAGGATAACAATAAGGATATATGGTTTTTTTGATAGTGGCAACAACAACCATAATGCATGTAACAATAAATTGTTTGCTAGTCTTGATAGCATTATTAAGTCTAATATCACTAGAGGGATGATTATCAAGTCAAAGCATTAGGTAAATGTGTTGTATTTATGCAAAGTGAGAAGAAATCTATTCCTAATATCTTTTTCACACCAATTCTTAAAAATAATAAGTATAGGAAAATTGAGTCAAAATGGTGATGACGTTAGATTCATGGATGCCACATACACAATCCTAGGTAAATTACCAACTAGAAAGTTGATTGTGAAGGTTTAAATGACTAATAATAGAATGGTCCCATTGAATATGTGAAGTATAAATATGTTATAGTCGTATGCACAAAATCAATTACTAGTTAAAGGATTACTTATATTGAATGAGTAAATAAAGACCTGTGAAAGATAAACACTTAGAAACATTAAATAGGCAAATTTCTAAAAATCCTCCTCTAATTCCAAAGAGGTGCACCCTTAGAAACATCAAATAGAGAAATTTCCAAAAATCCTCTTGTAATCCCAAGGAACATCTAGAGCTTATCCATGCAGATCTATTTGGATCCATGAAAACTCCTTCCATTTATGGAAGTTTTTATTTTCTAATGTTTATTAATGATTTTAATGGGAATTTTTTGGCATATTTCCTCAAAAACAAATATAAAGCATTCATAAATTTCAAAGAACATATGGTTGTGGCAGAAAATCAATGTGTAGAATACGTTAAAGTGATAAGATGAAATCAGGGACGAGTGTATGACATTAAGGAGTTTGGAAGGAAGGTTGTTTTCCACTAGATATAATCTAGAGTAGAGTGGTTGAATGGAAGAATCAAAATAGCATGAATACCTCAAGGATCGTTCAATGTGTTTTGCACAGGTGTTGTTGTTTGTTCAAACTTCATACTAAATACATCTCCAACAAGAAATGTGAAAGGTAAAGTGCCTCAAGAAGAATGTAGTGCCATAAAGTCAAGTGTATTTCACTTTGGTTTTTTCTTTTCATTTCCTATGCACATACCACATAATATCTTAGAAGAAAATTTCATTTAAAGAGTGAAAAGTGTGTCTTCATTTTATACAAGGAATAGTAAAAAAGCTACAGATTATATGACTGTTAGGGCTTGGTTTTGCCCAATTTTGACACCTTTTTCCATACTTTACCTCTCCCATTTTGAACTATCTTTAACCCCTATTATGTCTATTTGGGTTATAATACTTATTTTTTTTCCAAAAGAGTGTCGTAGGTTGAAGGTATGCAAATTAACACTCAAAATCATCTTTTGCCTTAACTTTGAGTATTCCTTCACTAGTTGTTCTTTATTTAATTACCATGCCAGCTAATCTCAAGTCCTTATGCAGATTTGTTTTGATTCAGAAATAGGGCTCTAATTCCTGTAGAAAGATTTGTGATTCTATTTTTGGAAAACACTTCAGATTTCCTACAATCACTAATTTCTTGTAACTACCTGGATTTCCTGTAGCAATTTCGGCAGTTAGACACGTTCCACAAATATCTAAGTCAAATGGGAACATTGGTTTTGTGGGGAATACATCACGTATAGTTACTATCCTATTGGTAGTTTCAGATATGCCGACAACACTGCCCAGGTTTAGAAGCCTTCTCTCATTGGCGATTTGTAGGAAAGTTATAACCATGTAACGTGTTTCGTCTAATCCATCCTTTCAGTCATGGATTAGAACTAGTATGCCTAAAATCAATATTTTGAAATAGTTTTGTTAGCCGATGGCTTAGATTAGTAGTCTACTTTATTTCGAGCCATATATGGGCTTTGTAAACATATAAATTCTCTCCAAGTTTCTATAATAGGGGTTGTTAGATTGCTCGGTTGCTTTCAGCACAAGACTGTGTATTAGATTGTACTCGACTATGTATTTTTCAAATTAATATAAAGATATATGTTCCATTTATTTCAGTGAGCAATCTCTTCTAATTTGAAGGATTTGTTAGTAAGGGAGGGCTCCCTTTGCTCACAACTCCCGCAATTTAGTCTTTATGCACTTTATTTATGTTATGTAGCAATAATTTATTTTTACAGCTAATGCACTCTTTCTAATATATCAGTGACACTGGATTAAATGAATTAGTTCTATGTTCATGTGTGGAATTCAGTTAATGAAGGTTTGATTTCTTTTCTGACTTTGATGTAAGTTGATTTCTATATCTTTTTCTAATCATCAACAGGAATCCTAAGAGTTGTAGAGGGAAGTTTGATCCACTCTATGGCCTTTGCTACTAAGTGATTGATGCAATAAAGAGTCATTGGTTTTGTGTTATTGGCTAGTTATATTAATCAACACTTACAGTGTTAAGCCTGCATATACTTTGCATGCATCTCACAAGGTTAGTTGCCTGGGTTAATAATTTATGTTAATCAAATTATAAGGCTATAATTTCACTCAACATTTTTGTGTCAATGCCAGGGAGGTGCTAAAGGGATAATACTAAAGTGTGTTTGTATTACATGCATTGTTTGGAATTTTTCAGGATTGGGGGAGTCAAAGTGGTAAGACAAAGGGCAAAGCCCATGCACCGGAGGAGGTCAGAAATTTGCCAAAGTCGTTTCCTGAATTGTCTGGTACGTAGTTTCTTTTGAATTTGTTTTCATAGTAGATGATTGGGTCCAACACCTATAACTGTCTTTTGTGGTGGTGTGAGCACCACTTCATTTACTAATACACTGGAAAGTAAAAATAATTATGCATGACATAAGGTAAGAAGAGAAGAAGAGTCTGATCACGAGATCTATGGTCCTAAAAAGAGCCCAAAACATATTCATGCTTCTATAGTAGCAACTTCTGCAGGAAAATATTCTGTTGCTACCCACTTCGAATCTCCTATCACAAGGAAAAAAACATCTTTGCTCAATGGTCAGCATGAAAAGGAATTCCTTGGAAATCTTGTTTAAGAACCATAATTCCAAACCATTGATTCTACAGAATCTGTAGCTTAGAAATGCCCCGCTTCCTTTTGGTCCAGAATGGCTCATGAAGAGTGTACTAGTCACACATAGGGATATGATGAGAAGGAAGAAGAATTGGTCACATTTGAATTCCCTATCAGGGAGGCTAGTGGAGATACTCAGATGAAGAATATTCCTCCTTCAGGCTTGCCTAACTTTCGCGGAGTTCCTAGTCAAAATATTGATGCCTTTCTATTCGAGTTTGATGTGTTATGCAAGAGCTATGATTATTCTTCCAGTGATCAGAAGCTAAAGTTGTTTCTGACAACATTGAAGGATGCGGCTCTCATGTGGTTTATGGGGTTGGATTCAAACTCCATCACCACTTGGGGGGAAATGAAAAAGGTATTCTTAAGAAAGTATCAAGGTTATTGCAAGACTAGGGACCTCAAAGAAGATATTTTTGGCATGAATCGAAGGAGGGGGAGAGTCTTGAGGACTTGGTGGAGAGATTTCAGTATAATCTACAGAGATCCAAAATGAATCAGTTGAGCAAGGATACTAAAAGAACAATTTTTCTTAGAGCAATCAGAGCAGAATCTCTGGTGATTTTGAATATTATGGGAGGAGGTGACATATCAAATTTGGGCTATGATGAAGTCTCTGCGATATGTCAATGATATTCAAGAGGAAATTCTAAAGTTGGAGGGCGAACAAGAGATGTTGCTTCTAGGCTTGTCAAGTCAGTTGCTGGAGCTGGAGTAACTAGAGCTGGAATGGGTAATTTATTTGAAAAATTGAAGAATGATATTCTTAGCACATTATCTTCTTATTAGATGTTCTGTAGGTTAAGAAAAAACAAGAAAAACAGGAGGAACTAGAAAAATCCCTGCTCGTGTTCTGTTCAAAATGTAGGAAGAAGCATGCCTTGAGGGAATGTCCTACAGATAGCATAGAGATATGTCAAATCTGTGAAGTAGAGCACTCCACTGATCAATGCCCTTCACTTCCTGAAAATAAAGCCACATATATGGCATATCAAGGAGCTGTCAATGCACTTTATGCAATGGCACATCAAAGAACATGGAAACCACTTGCTACAGGTATGGCTCAGTCATATTTTCAAGTTCCCCATAATCAAAACCAGGTTTGGAATATTCCAATGCCCTAGCAGACTTGGCCTGCACAACAACCTTGGAAGGGAAACTTTTTATACCCTACCACTCAGAGTTTTCCTTCTCAAAATTGTTATCCTTCGCAACCCACACAACAACAACAACTTCAGTTTCTTGGCCCACCAAACCAATCATGTCTCACACAACTTCTTGCCCAGCCAGTGTCTAACCCCAATAATAAAACCATCCAATCCACTTAGAACATTGGATTGGTCACCTACCCCACCTTTCCTACCTATTGTATTGCACCACAGTCGTTGTAGGAAATGTAGTTGAGGTCAGGAAAAGTGGTGAATTAGCCCAAAAGAATTGAAGAGATTGTAGAGGAAGACACTCTAGAAATTCATAAAGTTGAAACCACACCGGAGCCAACACAACAACCTACTTCAAGGCCATAAGAACCTTCCTCATCCAATAGAATCCAGCTTCCTTTCTTAGAGAGGTTGGAAATGAGACGAAAACAACCCAAGCTTGATTTTGTGTCTGCATTCAGAAATGCATGCATTAAGATCCCATTGCTCCAGGCTATTAAAGATATCCCAATCTATGCTAAAACAATAAGGGAGCTATGTAACAAGAGACCAGGAAGAAAAAATAGAGAACTCTCTACAATTCAATTAGGTGGAAAGCTTGCAAGTTTAATGTCTACCAGATTTGTTACTAAAAAATATGCAGACCCTCGAATCCCTATGGTTACCACCGTTATGAATGGACAACCTATGAAAAACACTTTAATTGATTTAGGTGCAGCCGTTAATGTGATGACTATGGAGACCTTATCTAGAATAGGAAACTTTGACTTATTGCCTACTCCTACCATGTTAGAATTAGTAGATAGGTCTAAGGTAAAGCCAGATTGGGTATCAGAAAACATTGTCATCTCATTAGATTCCTGGAAGTTCCTTGCGGATTTTTATGTTCTTCAACCCAAAACTAACTTAGGAGGGCATTCTTTGATCTTGGGGGGACTGTGGTTAGCCACGGAAGATTCTTATATCGGGTGGATGTTAGGAAACATGACCATCACTCATGGGACTGAAATAAAGCACATTAATTTGTATCCCCCTGCTCAACCTCTCTTAAGATCAGAAAATACACATTGGGTTGAAGAAGAAGAGCATGATTGAGAATGTGCCCGACTAGTTTTGACAATCAACCAAGGCATGAGCCTTAAAGAAAATTTAGAAGAAAATTGGATAAATTTTTGTATTTCTAATACTATTTTTTTGTAGCAAGAAGAAGGGCAGTCTAGTCATAATTTATATTTCATTACAAATCTGTAGGATTTTCATGAGTATAGTACAACAACCGAACTACATTCATCCTTATCGTGTGCATTTCTTGCATACTCCATGACTAAATGGGGGAGTAAGGTGGTCAAAATTTGTCCTAAAAAACTTTTCAATATTAATTCTCCCTTGAGCCTTGAATAGGAAAAACAATTAATTCAAGCATTCAAAAACTTTTTAAACACTTATTCTTGGGAATATACAGATATGAGAGGCATTCAATCAGACACATGCATTCATCATATTTATATAGAAGATAAAGCCAGACCCGTGAGACAGCCACAAAGGAGGATGAACCCTGCTTTAAGCGAAATTGTGAAAGATGAATTGCAGAAATTGTTAAATGTAGGGTTCATCTATCCTATCTCAGATAGCCAGTGGGTATCTGCGTTGGTTATTGTCCCCAAAAACAATGGAAAATGGTGAGTGTGTGTGGATTACAGGGAACTAAATAGGGCTACCTTGAAAGATCACTTTCCCTTTGCTTTTATAGTCCAAGTACTGGACACTTTAGCGGGAAAAAAGTATTTCTCCTTCATAGATGGGTTCAATGGGTACAATTAGATTACGATAGCTCCAAAAGTCTAGGAAAATACTACATTCACATGTCTCTGGGGCACCTAGGCATATAGGGTACTAGCTTGTGGTCTATGCAAGGCATGCATCGCATTCTAGCGGGCAGTCCTTGGTATTTTTTCTGATCTTTTGCATGATTGTGTAGAGGTTTATATGGATTACATTACATTCATGAGTGATACTTTTTAAGAAGCTTTACATAATCTTGAGAAATTTTTGTAGAGATGTATAGAAGCAAACCTCTCATTAAGTAATGAAAAATGTTTTATGATTATGAATGAAGGTATTGTTTTGGGTCATCATGTTTCTACTGTAGGAATTAAAGTTGATCCAGCAAATATTGAAATCATTGCAAAGCTACCCACACCAACCAATCAAAAGGGAATCCAAAGTTTCCTTGCACACGCTGACTACTATAGAAGGTTTGTTGAAAATTTTACAAAAGTAGCCTCTCCATTATTTAAATTGTTGACTAAAGAAACTGAATTTCATTGGGATGATGAGTGTTAAGCTTCATTTGATACACTCAAGGAAAAACTTTCTCCAGCATCAGTCTTGAGAGGCCGAGATTGGAAATTTCCTTCTCCTATTTCCACTTATGCCTATGATTCATCCATAAGAGCAATATTGGGACAAAAGGAAGATCTTATAACCCATGCTATCTATTATGTTAATAGAAACTTTACTCCTGGAGAACTGGATTACACAGTAACTGAAAAGGAATTCCTTGTTGTGATTTATGATATTAATAAGTTTAGACATTACATCACGGGCTATGAAATTTTTGTACACACCGATCGCTCTGTCATTCGATATCTCATGGATAAACTAGTCAGGATTAGTAGGTGGCTTTTGTTGCTACAGGAATTTGACATCATAGTATTGGATAGGCCTGGAAAGGAAAATAAGGTAGTTGATTTCTTATCTATACTCAACCATGCACCTGAGGATGTTCCTATTAATGATAACTTTCCTAATGAAAATTTGTTTTCTATTTCTATTTAAACACCTTGTTTTGCAGATGCGGCCAATTACCTTGCTACATGAACCTCCTTATTTTTCATCTAATCAGAAAAAGAGAATTGTTAGAAAAATTGTTGATTACTCTTGGATTAGGGGAGACATTGTTTTCACTGGATTGATTTGATTATCTGCAGGTGTGTTCGGGAAGATGAGATCTATGAAATTTTGAAATCCTCTCACGATGAACTGTGTGGAGGTCATTTTGCAGATAAGATGACAACTTACAAGATCCTTTGTTCAGGTTACTATTGACCAAGCCTTTTCAAAGATTCAAGGGAACATGTCCAGAAATGCGAGAGCTGTCAGAGAATGGGGCTACCTATAAAATCAACGGAGATGCCTTTGTAGCCACAGGTTCTCATAAAACCTTTTGAGAGGTAGGCTCTTGATTTTGTAGGTCCCATCAACCCTATGTCCAAATGTAAGAAGTATATTTTAGTTTGTACTAATTATGTTACGAAGTGGGTGGAGACAAGAGCACTAGCTAGAGCAATAGAGAAAATAGTGGTAGATTTTATTTTTCCTGATATTTTTGTCAAATTTGGGGTACCTAGGGAAATAGTCATTGATCAAGTTACTTAGTTTGTATCAAAGCTTATTTAGGGAATTGTGCAGAAGTATTAGATTACTCATTGGAAGTCCACCCCTTATCATCAATAGGCCAATGGGTAGGTGGAATCAAGAAATAATATGTTGGGAAAATCCTTACCAAGACGGTGCAATTACATAAGAAGGATTGGTATGATCGACTTCCTGAAGCATTGTGGGCCTATCAATTACATGGAGGAAAACCACTGGATTTTGTCCATATGAAGTGGTGTATGAAAAGCAATTTTTATATCCCATTGAATTTTAGATCAAAACTTTTAAGATGGCAGCAGATTTGGGTATAGATCTTGATGAAGCTCAACAACAAAGCATCCTACAACTCAATGAGTTGGATGAGATTAGGCAGGATACTTTTCATCATAATGACTTGATTCAGCAACAACCGGCTAAATGGCATGACAGATACATTAAAAAGAAGGATTTCAATAAGGGAGACTAGGCATTGTTGTATGATTCAAAATTCACGAACCTTCAAGGAAAATTTAACACACATTGGTTGCGCCCCTATGAAATTGAAAACGTTTTTGATAATGGATTTGTTCGGGTTAAAATAATTGACGATGGGAATGTCACGTTCTTGGAGAATTGTAACATATTCAAGTTATATCAAAAGCCCCAGTCTAAGGAGGAATTTGTGGAAGAATTTGTGAAGAAAAGAGAGCTAGAGATGGTGAGAGAAGGGATCATTCCTTCCACTATCTCTTCCTGATTTCCTGCTAACACAATGAGATATCCACATTGGATCCATAAAGAGTATTCACAAGAACCATGGTTGTACTAGGTTAGAACAGACTTCAAAGAATTTAGAACAGTGATCAAAAACACCTCTAAACCAGTGGCAGTTGGCAACCAGTGTCGAATGACGAGCACCTTAGTCAAAGCTCACTGACCAAGGCACATGGAGACTATGCAGGAGGTGAAATTAACCCCTGGGAGGCCCGAATCGGGGAATGGAGGGAGTTTTTGATCCACAATTAATGCTTAGCATTAATTGCTCATTGCTAGGTGAAAACCCTAAAAATGGAGAAGTCCCGAGCCTCGGTTGCGTGGGAGCCAGGAAAACCATGGGACAAAAGGCTATGAACTAAAGACAAGACCCGCTCCAAAACCAGTGGTACTGATCGGGGGCATACTTGGGCGGTAAGCAGTTTTGGTGAATGCAAAGAAAATCCACTCAGCACCCGATGCATGGCAAGCGGACGAGAGAGAAAATCGTTGCTCATCGCACACTAAGAGTAGAGAAAGTCAACCACATGAAATGATCAGATGGTGTTGGATTTGGGGGATCCAGATCTGACAGTTGATATCATACCCGATGGTAAGACAGGATTTAACAAGGAAATAAGCCGCGATTTAGAAGAATTTGAGGTCCGCTTTGACCACCAAGGTGGAAAAAGACTCATTCGATGACGTAACCGAAGAATTGAACCGACGAGGCAGGCTGGCGCAGTTCACAGGAGGACAAGTGGCAAATCCCTGAGAGCCTGATGATGACAACGAAACAGGGAACTCCAAGCATAGCTACAAGTAGGCGATCCCAACGGAGGTAGAAGAGGAAGCGAACTGCCATGAGCTTGAATGGCTTTAAAGCCATGAACAAAGAACATAAAGGACACAGAGGGGAACACTGAATACAAAAGACAGAGAAGAGAAGGACCAATGAAGCAAAAAGCAGAAAGAGGATAGAGGGCTGAGGTCACCAAAGGTAGAACTGAGAACTAGAGAGCTTGAGAGGTTCAAGCCATCCCTGAGAGCATCTGCCAGACCAGAGAGGTTAAAGAGTTGGCAAGGAAATGAGTCTGTGTGCCCTAGTGGCCGGGGAATCTGAGAACCTCCCTACCAAGCCAATCTATTTCAGGAGACTCATATTGAGCTCCTTCATTGTAATTATGTGCTTCAAGACACAATAAAAGAAGGCCACCACTGAGAGCTGGTCCGGAGATTTAGCCCTGGAGGATAGGGTGAACTCCTCATTAATTTCGTGTGTTCTTGTATTTTCTTACTGTATTTCTCTGCTGTTTTCCATTTCAAGTGCCTGTGTATTTGCAATCTGATCGATCTGTTGCTTAAATAACATAGACACACACCATCACATGAGTTTTTAATACCCTCATTTAATAAATCTTTAACTGAGGTCACTCATGGGGTGATTATCAAATCAAGTGGTATCAAAGTTTTAGGCTGTAAGGTTAGACAAGCTTATGTCTGTTTAGCTGCTGAATGCTCACTAGATCAAAGCTAAAATTAGGAGAAGGAGAGTTGGTCAAAACTAATTCTAAGATTGGGAGAGTCTATCATCGGAAGACCATGTCATCGGAAGGTTCTGTGGGGCTAGACCCTCAATTCATAGAAAGTTTCCTATCTATAAAGTCTATGATAGAAGAAATGTATATGGACTTTAGAAATCATAAGGATGAAGATTCATCATTCTAAAAAAGATAAATAAGTAGATGAATCTCATACCAATGACCACTCAAAAGGAAAAGGGAAAGAGGAAAACTTTCTCACACCTCCTAATAGCCACATGCATAATAATAAAGCATCCCTGATTAAGCTAGATGTTAAATTCGATTTGCCCATATATGAGGAGAGCTAAATGCTGAAAACTTGGACAATTGGATTAGACAAATTGATGTGTATTGCATAGTGCAAAACATCAACTCAGAAAGAGAAAAATTCAGCTGGCAATTCTATGGCTAGGAGGCACTACCTTTGTTTGGTGGGAAGGCAAAACCCAAGCTGACATGAAAAGACATAGTAAGACCGTCTCTATCTAGAGTGAATTTGTTGCTGCCATCAAGAAGCAATTCTATCCATTGGCCTACATGTAGAAAGCCATGATGAGTTGGAAAACTCTTCGGCAGCTGAAACGACAAAGTGTGCAAGGGTATCCTCAAGAATTTAGAAATAGAGCATTAATTCTAGGGATCTCATTAGACTCACGAGAGACTCTTTTGAAGTACATTAGTGGTCTACATAGCCACTTGGGGCATACCGTCCTCATGTTTAATCCTACTAGTGTAGATGAGGTATCTGTACAAGCTACTCATCTAGAGGCTAGAGGAAAGAATGTAAATCCAAAAGTTAGGGGACTATCCCAAACTACTGCAACCAAGAGAAAGGAGAAGAGAAAGAAAAAGTGGAAAGAAAGGAAGGCTAACATTGCAAAGAAAAGCAAAGCTTCATGCACTCACTATAAAAAGGATGGACATGATGATGAGCATTGTTAGATTCTACATCTAGAGCTAAGACCTAAGAAGTCAAAGGGAAAGAAGAAGAATATTTCTGGAGCTATTCAGAAATATTTGGGGTGAGACTCGGGAGATAAAACAATCATTGCAGCCACAGGTATAAAAGGTTGTCTACTTTAGAGAATGTTGAGATCAAGAGCCAGGTGTAGGAGTTGCTCGAGAAGGTGTTCATCAGGCCTAGCACATCACCATGTGGGTCACCAATCATTTTGGTGAGAAAGAAAGATGGCTCGTGGAGAATGTGCATTGACTACCGAGAACTGAATAAGATAACAATAAAAAATAATTATCCCCTTCCTCACCTAGATGATCTTTTAGATCAATTGAAGGAAGTTGTTTATTTCACCAAGCTGGATTTACACAGTGGATAACATTAGGTCAGAGTTGCAGAGCAAGATGCATGGAAGACTACTTTCAAAACAAAGTAGGGATTATATGAGTGGCTAGTTGTCCCTTTTGGCTTGACCAATGCCCCTGCTACTTTCATGAGATTAATGAATGATGTATTCAGACCTTTTCTTGATGATTTTTTTTATTGTATATATGGATGACAATATGATTTTTAGTAAAATGTGGGAGGAACACTTAAAGCATGTTAAGCAAACATTAGATGTTTTGAAAAGAGAGAAACTTTATGTTAAACTCTCTAAATGTGAATTTGGCAAAACCTCTTTAATTTATTTGGGTCATATAGTAGGGGTGGTGAATTGAAGATAGATCCCTCTAAAGTGGCAGTCATTGTAAACTGCCCTAAACCCAAGTCTACTACAAAAGTGAGAAGCTTTTTAGGAGCAACACAATATTGGAGGAAGTTCATTCCTAACTTTTCCTCAATTATAGCTCCCTTAAATGCTTTGACAGGATTGAACAAGGTGTTTCAGTGGGGAGGAAAACATGAGAAAGCCTTCAACACCTTGAAGAAAAAGATTACCGCAACACCTGTACTAGCACTGCCTGATCTAAAAAGACCATTTGAGATCCAAACAGATGCCACTAGCTATGTCATGGGAGCGGTGTTGACATAGCAAGATAAACCCATATGTTATCGTTCTGGGACTTTTAATCCTGTAGTAGTTAACTATCCTACATATGATAAAGAATTGTATGTTGGCATTATGGCATAGGTTTGATGTTATGGCTCTGGTGTTGACCTTGATGGCAACTCAACTTGGTGATAGATCTCAGTTCAGGCACCCAAAAAGAAGAAAAGTCATATACGCAGGTTCATCTAGACGAAGACACATATACACGCAAGTTGTACGTTACAAAAGAACGTATATGTTGGGGAACTTACTTTCAGTCCATTGTGGTTAATTCTTGGGATTTGAACCTATTGTTTTGGACCATAGCGTCTCGTCAAATGTGTTGATCCCTAGTTTTTGGGTTCATGGTATTGAAATGTTATGGTTTTGGACCGTGGTATTGTGGAAGGCCTAAGACTGTAAAAGAGGAAGGATACCTTGTGGAAAATGTGAATCTGAATTATCATTGAATATCTGAAAAAGTGGTAGATCTGAACGCTGGTAATTTAGTTATGGTGCAGATCTAGATCTGAATAAAGGAGGAACCTTAGTGAAAAGAAGAAGTATAAGTTCTATTGATGGGTCATAATCATTAAGCTTGATTGATAGTATCTTTGTATGATTTTGATCTGTTAGATGTGGCGCTTGCTTGATCTATAAGTCTGATAATTTGGGTTAATTAGTGATTGAATATCTGAAAAAGTGAATTATCCTTTATAGATCTGTACTCAGGTTCAGTGAAGCGAAGGCGCGTATACAGGCAGGTTCAGTGAAGTAAATAAGCATATACGTAGTTTGATCCATACGTAGAAGCGTATGCACGCAGGTTTCATGCTGTTCAAGTAGCATATATATTTTGAGTTGTGATCTTGCTGCTTCTATTTATTGTTGCAGTATTCTGGGTTCAGATTTCGGTGTGTGGTTTCTGGTACTGTGTTTTGGGTACAGCTGTTTTCAGGCTAGGAGTAACTCCAGAAAAACTGATACAATACTTCCATTAGGTAGCTATTGTTATATACATATGAATGTGACTGATTAGTTCATCTTCTTGATGACTGTTCACATTCCAGAAGATTAGGTGTCAACATTGCCCCCCTTAATTTGAAGGGATGTTGGTGAGTCCAAGCATCGTTCTGAATCTTTCAAGCTTTTCTCTTCCAAGTGCTTTGGTGAAGATGTCTACAATTTGCTCATTTGTGGAATAATGACGAAGATGGATTGTTTTGGCCTCAACATGATGTCGGATCAGATGATATTTAGTATTGATGTGCTTTGTACGATCATGGAGCTTTGGGTTCTTGGCCAACTTTATTGCAGAGGTGTTGTCAATCATGAGAGGAGTTGATTGTACTTGTTTTACCTGCAAATATTTAAGAAATTTCCTGAGCCACACAATTTCTTTTGTTGCTTCAGCTACTGCCACGTATTCTGCTTCTGTTAGGGAATCTGTCGGAACTGATTGTTTGCGTGATCTCCAAGAGACAGCTCCTGATCCAAGACTCATAGCATATCCTAAAGTAGATACTCCAATTTCTTTGTCTCCATTGAAATTTGAATCAGAGTATCCAATCAAGCTGAAGTCGTCCACCTGTGTGTACTTGATTCCAAGGTCTTGAGTTCCCTTCAAGTACCTTAGAACTCTTTTTGCAGCAGACCAATGTCCCTCAGAAGGCTTTTGCATAAACCTGGAGAGGATTCCAACAACAAATGAAATGTCTGGTCTGGTAGTAGTGAGGTAGATGAGACTTCCTACAAGCTGTCTGTACTATGTTGCATCCTCAAATTCCTTTCCTTCAATAGATGTGAGCTTTAAGTTTTGTTCCATTGGAGTAGAAAGAGGATTGCACTCTATCATGCCAAATCTATTTAAGAAATCTCCAATGTATTTCTTTTGAGAAAGAAATATGGATTTTGGATGTTGGGTTACTTCAATGCCAAGATAGTAATGAACATAGCCCAAATCAGTCATTTCAAAACTTTTTCCTAATTCTTTCTTTATGGATGCAACATAACTTTCATTGTTCCCTGTCATTAAAAGATCATCTACATATACCACAAGATATACAACTGTTTTCCCAACTTTCTTGACAAATAAAGTTGCATCATCAAGATCAAAATGATTGAAGTTGAGTTTCAGAAGATGCTCAGTTAGCTTTTCATACCAGGCTCGTGGTGCTTGTTTGAGGCCATACAAGGACTTCACAAGTTTGCATACTTTATGTTCATGTCCTTTCACAGCAAATCCTTCAGGCTGGGACATAAAAACATTTTCTTTTAAATCTCCATTCAAGAAAGCAGTTTTTACATCCATTTGATGGACTTTCCCACAGTTCTGAGCTGCTAGTGCAAAGAGTGTCCGGATGGTGGCCCATTTTGCTGTGGGGGCAATAGTTTCTCATAATCGACCCCTTCCTTTTGTGCAAAACCTTTTTCCACAAGCCTAGCTTTGTGCTTGTTAAGTGAGCCATCAGCTTTATACTTGTTCTTGTAGACCCACTTGCAGCCAATTGCTTTGGTTCCAAATGGAGGATCAACCAGCTTCCAAGTGTCGTTCTTTATGAGGGCATCATACTCCTTTGCATTGCTTCTTTCCATTCATCATGAGAAGCAGCTTCTTTAAAGGAAGTTGGTTCAAAATCTGTAGACAAGTTCAATTCACAATCATAAGAAACATCCATATCAACAGGTGAATTAGAGTCATCTACATCACTTCCATTTTGTCGGTTTGAATTTCTGGTTCCTGTTTTTCCAATTTCATCAGGATGAACACTTTCAAGTGTCTTTGTCAGCCACTTTGGGGGACCTTTCTGAGATGGTCCAGGCTGCTCTGTTGATTGAGTTGGGAGTGAATCAAGATTGAGTCTCCCAATTCTATCAATTACATCACTTAAAGCATCATCCGTTGTTGGAGTTTCAGACGGGGGAGATATTCTTCAGAAGACAATTCCACATGTTGATCTAGTATAGGAATCCCCCCTTCAAGATGTGGAATCTGATTTTCAAATTCTTGAAATGATTTCGTTTTTGCGAATCTATCCAAGCGATCAAGTTGCCGCTCAACAACATTGTCAGATTTGGATGATTCAAGAAAAATTAAATCTCTAGATATAACAAACTTTTTATTTTCTTCATCATAGAGGCGGTATGCTTTGGAGATGTTTGAATACCCCAGGAAGATACACTTACGACTTCTAGCACCAAGTTTGTTTCTATGTACCTTTGGTATCAAAGCATAACAGGTGGAACCAAAGATTCTGAGATGTTTTACCGAAGGAACATGTCCATACCACAATTCATAAGGAGTCTTGTTTCTTATAGCATTAGATGGACATCTATTCTTTATATATGCAGCACATAGAACAACATCAGCCCAAAACATTATCTTTACATTTTGAAGAAAAGCATGGATCGTACCATATTCAAGATTGTTCTATTCATTCTTTTAGCTACACCATTCTGTTGGGGGATTATAAGGCACAATTGTTTGATGTTTAATCCCATGTTGGCGAAGATAGTGTTCAAATTCATTTGATGTATATTCTTTTCCATTATCGTTGCGAATAGACCCAATATGAGATTGTGCATCATTTTCAATCCATTTATGAAAATTCATGAATGTTAGGAAAGCATCAGATTTGTTCTTCAATAAATAAACCCAACACATTCTGGTGTAGTCATCAATAAATGTCATGATATATTTATTTCCATTTGCAGAAGGAACAGGCATTGGACCACATAAATCTGAATGAATAAGTTCAAGCTTCCTATGTGCTCTTGAATGTGAGTCATGAAATGACTGTTTGCTATGCTTTCCTAGAATGCAAGCATCACATTGCTTAAGTTTTCTAGGAATTGTAGGCAAACCAGCAACACCATTTTTCTTCAATAAACGGAGACTGTCATAGTTTAAATGTACAAATCTAGCATGCCATAATAAACTTGATGGAAGTGTACCTTCTTCATGATGAGAAATATATGAGAAATGTTGTGCATGAGCAGATGTTCCTTACAGTTTGAAAAGCTTTCTTCTTCTATTCCCCTCATGACAAGTGAGTGGTCAGATGCTTTTCTTACCTCAAGCTTGCCATCAAACATATGAATGGAGTGACCTTGCTGGCGGATGTGGACCAAGACAACAAGTTTCTCTTAGCTGTGGGAGATATAGAACATGATCAAGAAGAAAGTCTGAGAGACCAGGAAGTTTAAGCCTGATTGTGCCAAGCCCTGATGGCTTGATTTTGACTGATCTGCAAAGTATACTACTCCATCAACATTGTCAGTGAAATCTTCAAAAAAATCTTTTCTATGAGTCATGTGACAGGTTGCTCCTGAATCAAGCAGCCAATCATTTTTCCAAGAAGCAAGTGAAGTATTAAACAAACCTTCATTTACTCCAATGTTACATTGTGCCTCAACATAGTGAGCGGATTCAGGTGCTTTACCTTTGTCTATATCATCAGTTTTACCTTTCTGTTGGTTTCTTCTCTGCTCAATTTTGTCCCATGGTAGCTTGCATGTAGAGGCATCATGTGATCCATTTCTTTTGCAGCGAATACAATGTAAATCTGCCTTTTCTCCTTGAGAATGTCTCCCCCCCCTGCCTCTGAAGTATCTTCCTCTTCCTCTTCGTCCACCTCTTCCTCTTGTAGAATCTTGAGCAGGATACTTTTCTTTATGAGCAAGGCACACAGTCTCTTCAGAAGATTCAGGGACTGTCTTCATTCCAAAGGCTTTTTCTCTTTCAGCAAACTTTTTCACAAGAGAGTCAAAGGTTATATCTTTGAGATTTCCATTTGCTTGCAAAGACTCAAGATAATTGGAGTATGTAGGATAAAGTGCCTTGAGAAAAGCAATAAGAGGGATATCCAGCTCAACCTTAGTGGATTTGATATCATGCATTATAGACTTTATTTCAGATGCAAGAGAAAGAGGATCATTATTTTGCAGTTCAAGAGTGAAGAGTTTAATCATGAGTTGGACAAATTCAAGTGCAGAATGTGAGTCATAGAGTTCTTTCAGCTTTTGTAAAGCTTCAAAGGCAGTTGAATATGATGAAATGTGGCGACTCACCTCTTTATTTACAGATGTTGCGATTAATGCATAAGCTTTGTTGTTCTTGTTTTCCCAAATGGCGAGCTGTTTGTCTGAGGTGGGCTTTTCTGGGTCACTGTCTCCTTCTCCGACACACACTCCTTTCCACAACTCATTGAAGATGAGGGTGTGTTGTATCATCCTGGACCAATTAGGATAGTTCTCCTTGCCAATGAGAAGTATTCCTACGATAGAGATGATTGAATGCATTCTGTAAAAAATTACTTCTGTTGATAGAAAAAGTACTTCTGCTGATAGAAAAAAATACTTTGTGCACTATGTTTCTTCAAATCCTTCCAATGTTTGATATCAACATTTCATTGAAATATTATGTACATATCACTTCAATCATTTTAATTCTCTAACTTTAGGACGCAGCAGGATAACATTACCATTCAAATGATTTGAATGAAAAAAAAACAGTGCTTTGGCCCTTGACACCAGAAACTATCCACAATACCATGTCACCATTCAAATTATTTGAATGAAAAAAATAGTTCTTTGATACCAGGCAAAAACAACGGTCTATCCACAATACCATGTCACCATTCAAATGATTTGAATGAAAAAAAAATAGCGCTTTAATACCAGGCAAAAACAAAGTTCTATCCACAATTCCATGTCACCATTCAAATGATTTGAATGAAAAAAAATAGTGCTTTGATATTATTCACCCAACGCTCCGTATGTAGTTTTTGTATGTCTGTGGATTTATTAAGCTCGATTCAACTTGGTCGACGATGATTGGGATTACAGCGGAGCGGCTGCTTTTAAAAGCTCCCAGGGGAGCTTCCTTTAATGTCATGAGCTGGTTTCGAGACGAAGATGCCAGATGTTGCAGCAAAGAAAGGCCTCAATTTTTGGATGGTGTAGACGATGGCACCTAAACTTAATGATGGCAAGCAAAGCATGTATCACCGCATCTTGCCCAGATTCCACTCCAAGAAGCCCTGCTACTAGCTGCTTAGCAGTGGGAGATTTCAGTTGAGGATTAGCGCACACATAGCCTGTAAGTCCCACGTAGGGGATCAGATAACTAGCAAGCAGATAGTTGACACTATTAGCGTAGGGATCAAAAGGAGGTTTCAAAGTTGTATTGAAGGCATGGTTGATGGTCTTCGGTTCATGTCCGGAAGAGATAAAAATATCTAGGATGTGAATTTTCTCGGTGCTTAAAAATACCAGGTTACAATGGCTCTATCACGGTACCTATTTATGCAAATAAAAGGCAAGAATACCTTAGATTGAGGTTTCATTCAAATGGGTATCAAAAACCCAAGATTACAAGGCCATGACCATGAAAGTCCAGATAAATACATCATATTCACAAAACAGAAGTAGGGCCCTTGAGAAACCCAGATTTAATTCTCAGAGTCCAAAGATGAGTCGAACAGTACCATCTTTTGGATTCCCCTCAAACAGCAGTATCTTTCCCTTCAACCGCCACAACAGATCTTTGGCATCGAAACTCTGAGGGTTCTGGCCTCGAATACAATAGCTAAACTTGCGTAGGATTCACAAGCTCTCTGCGAGAAGGCCGAGTATTCGCCGAACAGCGCTCAATGGACAGAGCCCAGAGGCGTAGGAATATGGAACGGTTTTGGATTCTGAGCGAATTCAGGGCAGCGCAGGTGTGGCAGAACGACAAAGGCGTTTGAGGACAGAGCTCAGGTCAGAACGATAGAGGACAGCAGTAAAAATGAAGGGAGTTACAACTATTTTAAGAATTGGCTCTGATACCATGTCAGGCCATGCAGTAACTCTCCAAAGGCAGTAAAACTGATTCGTCTATTATTCCATAGGTAGGCTATTGTTATATACAATAGGAGTGATTGTTCAGTTCATCTCCCGATGAATGTTCACATTCCTAATTTATTTATTTACACAAATTCCCCCAATCATGAAGATTAGGTGTCAACAGTCACTATTCCAATCAAAATCAAAGCCCTATATGCAATGAAAATAATTGCATTTCTTTTATTTTCTTGTAGTGTTTCTAATGCAAAGAAACATAAGATTGAAACTTGATCATTGACAAAAATAAACCATACAGACTTTAATTGTAATGTGAAAGTCACTTTTCAAATTCAGCAATCATTCTATACATACAAACCCTAATTGACGAGAAAAAAGAAAGAAAGAAATAGAATATTATGAAAAAGGTGTGACACTTAGAGGGGATTAACACTCATACACAATTCAACAATTTCACACCCAAAACCCTAAATGGAATGCAAAATTCATGTGTTTTTTTCTTTTCGATTTCACTTACTTTTCAAATGAAAATAAGATATTGCCAAATCACTGATAAAATAAATTATTCAGAATGATGACTGAAACATCAATTCCTTCAAGCAACCAACGATCAAGAAATCAATTTGCTAATGACCCAATTGACAAGAACTGTCAGGCCAGGAGATAACTCCTCAAATGTGATTGATCTATTCATTCAGGTTGTTCATTATTATATACAAGAGGGAGATACTATTCAGTTCATCTCCTGATGACTCTCCATTTCCTCTATTATTTATTTACACTAATTACAATTGTTCACCCAATCCCTATGATTAGGTGTCAACATTCCCTCCCTTAATCTGAAGGGATGTTGGTGAGTCCAAGCATCATTTGAATCTTTCAAGATTTTCTCTTCCAAGCGCTTTGGTGAAGATGTCTGCAATCTATTCATTAGTGGAACAATGGCAGAGATAGATTGTTTTAGCCTCAACATGATGTCGAATTAGAAGATATTTTGTATTGATGTGCTTCGTTCGATCATGGAACTTTAGGCTCTTGGCTAGCTTTATTCCCAAGGTATTGTCAATCATGAGTGGAGTCGATTGTACTTGTTTTACCTGCAAATCTTCAAGAATTTTCCTAAGCCATACAATTTCTTTTGTTGCCTCAACTGTTGCCACATATTCTGCCTCTGTTGTGGAATCTACTGGAACTGATTGTTTGCGTGATCTCTAGGTGACAACTCCTGATCCAAGACTCATAGCATAACCTAAAGTAGATACCCCAGTTTCTTTGTCTCCATCAAAGTCTGAATCAAAGTATCCAATCAAGCTTAAGTCTCCCACCTGTGTATACTTGATTCCAAAGTCTTAAGTTCCCTTCAAGTACTTTAGAACTCTTTTGGTAGCAGACCAATGTCCCTCACAAGGCTTTTGCATAAACCTGGAGAGGATTCCAACAACACATGAAATGTCTGGTCTGGTAGTAGTTAGGTAATTAAGACTTCCTACAAGTTGTCTATACTTTGTTGCATCCTCAAGTTATTTTCCCTCAATGGATGTGAGCTTTAAGTTTTGTTCCATTGGAGTAGTCAGAGGATTGCATTCAGTCATGCCAAATCTGTTCAACAGATCTCCAATTTACTTTTGAGAAAGGAATATGGACTTTGGATGTTGAGTTACTTCAATACCATTATAGTAATGAACATAGCCCAAATCAGTCATTTCAAAACATTTCCTCAATTCCTTCTTTATGGATGCAATATAGCTCTCATTGTTCCCTATCATCAAAAGATCATCTACATATACCACAAGATATACAACTATTTTGCCAACCTTATTGACAATCAAATTACATCATCAAGATCATAATGTTTGAAATTGAGTTTCAGAAGATGCTCAGTTAGTTTTTCATATGAGGCTAGTGGTGCTTGTTTGAGGCCATACAAGGATTTCCCAAGTTTGCATGCTTTATATTCATGTCCTTTTACAACAAACCCTTCAGGCTGGGACATAAAACATTCTCTTTTAGATCTCCATTCAAGAAAGTAGTTTTACATCCATTTGATGGACTTTCCAACCGTTTTGAGCTACTAGGGCAAAGAGTGTCCGGATGGTAGCCCATTTTGTTATGGGGTCAAAAGTTTCCTCATAATCGACCCCTTCCTTCTGTACAAAACCTTTTGCTACAAGCCTGGATTTGTGCTTTTCAAGTGAGCCATAAGCTTTATACTTATTCTTGTAGACCCACTTGTAGCCAATTGGTTTGGTTCCCAATGGAGGATCAACTAGTTTCCAAGTGGCATTCTTTATTAAGGCATCATACTCCTTTTGCATTGCTTCTTTCCATTCATCATGAGAAGCAACTTCTTTGAAGGAAGTTGGTTCAAAAATTGTAGACAAATTCAATTCACAATCATAAGAAATATCCATATCAATAGGTGAATTAGAGTCATCTACATCACACCCATCTTACCGGATTAAATTTCTAGTTCCTGTCTTTCCAACCTCATCAGGATGAACACTTTCAAGTGTCTTTGTCAACCACTTTGGGGGACCTTTCTCAAATGGTCTAGGCTGCTTCGTTGATTGAGTTGGGGCAGAATCAAGATTGAGTCTCCCAATTTTATCAATCACATCACTCAAAGTATCATCTGTTGTGTTAGTGTCAGTCTTTGCAGCCTTCCTCCAGTGATCAAACATGCTCTTACAAAGTGATTTTAAGGTGTCAAGGTCAAATTTTGTCATTTCAGTGAGTCTTCAAGCAAAATTTGGTCACTAGGCATTAGGTCTAGGGTTTGATTTTACTCCTTTCAAAGTTGTCCAAATGTCGGTCCATGTCACCAGTCAGCTGAGTGTATCATCATTCATAGGGTTGTCACCATCATGTCAGGTTCCACTGGGTCATTTTACACCTTGTTCATGCTTCAGTTGTGCCTAGGTAAAGTTCATTTCCCTCTCCTAGGGTTTTGAAGGCAATTTCTCTTGGATGGTCAAATCATCAGCAAAACTTGTATCCTGATGTTCATACACCTTCCCCTATCCTTAATGTACCTTATTAAACACCTCCCATCACTGAGATCCCCCAAATTCCTCATTTTCGCACAAACCCTAGTTTCTTGCTACAACTTGACAGTTTTCAAGGCTAGGCCTGTGTTTGCCTTTCTGGACCCCTTCCCCTCACTCAATATTTGAAATTCCACTTTCCCATACTTCCTAACATCCCTCCCTACTTCTCAAAATTTCCTCAAGAATTTAGAAGCCCCCTATACACTTCATTTCACTTCATTTCGACAAGTCCCCTCTTCCACACATCGAGATAGGTTTCACTCAAATGATGTTTCTGAGCAATAAAAGATGAATTTGGGAAAACTGAGAGAGGGTTTTGTCTGTAATATTCCAAGGAAGAAAAACCTCCTTCACTATTTACACAAGTGTCATTTTTTTTAGAGAAATGTCAAAACTATCGTTGCCTCAGGAGAATTGAATGCACCTCTGAAGTGACCTTGGGAAAATCAAGTTTTCTCCTAGCTTGGTTGGCCAAATGACTTTTTTGATGATGCAAATGATACCTAGACACAACGAGCTTTCCAATGAGCTATCATGAGCTCAATTGGGAGTTCAGGAACACCTTCAAAAGTTGACTGCAACAGGACTCTACCTTGAGGCAGCCTCATTTGGCACATTTTGACCAGTCTTGGGAGATTTGATTTTTGATAGGGTAAATGAACTCCAAAATACCAAAATCAAATTGGGTTCGAAATTAGACTCAAATGCATTTCCAACGAGCTATCCTGCGCATGATTTTGACACCGGGAAGGCCTCCAAAAGTCTCCTGCAAAAAGGTGCTACGCACAGGCTCTATGCGCCGCGCCTCAAGCCCAGTGCGCCGCGCCTTCCCTATGCGCCCGCGCCAGTGTATTTTTGCACTGAGAAATGAAGCTCTATGCGCCACGCCTTCCCTATGTGTTGCGCTAGTTTCCCAATGTGCCGCACCACCAACAACTTCACAAACTTTCTCCAAATCACTCAAAATGCGTGGGTCTTCACTTGTACAAGTAAGATGGGTTTCCATCATTCCTTTTCATCCTCCAAGATTAGTGCTTGTTAGATGGTGGTTGTCTTATGGTGTTGGATAGAAAAATAAAACCCTACCAAGGAAAATAGTGTTAGGGTTTTGTATTAACTGTTTGGCTTCCAGGTTACTACTCCCACCTCACATTCCCTTGCTCCATTTTTTCCTTGATTTCCCTATTTCCTAAAGTCACCCACTCTTATATTCATTAGTTTCATATCCCATACCCCCAATTCCTATTTTACAAAGTCCCAAACCCAAACCCTAGTCCATATACTATACCTTATCCCAAAATTCCCTCATATCCCAAGTTACTCATTCCTAAGTCCCACTATCCCTATCCCTAAAGTCATTGCATTCCTTATCATTCATGTCAGTTGTAAAATTCCCAAAACCTCAAATTTTCTAAACAGCCAAGTAACCGTCCATTGTTCCTACATTTGTCAAAATTCCAAAGGGCAAACATCACTTGACAAGACCCCACTGTCCACACTGCCCTATTTCCCACAGTCCCTCCCACATTTGGCAATTGCACCAAACTCTCATTCTTCATCTCATTGAAAGCCAAACAGACTTTGAAACACCATGAAGGCAAATAGAGAGTGACTTTACAACTGAAACTGCATGCATTAGGAGGACACTGGAAAGCCGTAAAAGGCAAGATCGACTCCGAATCTTGGCCAAAGCTTCTTTGGCTAAGCATGGCACTTGATGAGGCACCTTCAACCAAAATTTCAAGGAATTTGGAGAAAATTTTGTCAATTTTGAATTTTTGGCTTTAAAAACAGGTTTTTTAGTCCTATGCGTAGCGCCACTTGGCGCGCGCTTATAATTGGGAGGTCTGCAGGAGGAAAACTTTAGATTTTTTGATTTTCATCAAAAGTTATGCATGCTCATGGATTACCTAAGGATTTCATCAAGTTCTGGGTTGCCTAAAGGGTCAAAAACACCCTAAAAATGACCTCACTGCCCCTATTTTGGCACACAGGAAGCAGTCTTGGGATAATGGACGTTTGGAGGGGAAACTGACATCCAAATCTAGAAATTACACTTGCGTTGGAAAGTAGACAAGTAGGGCTTTCCAACAAGCACACGTGGGCTCAATTTGGACTTTAGGAAGTGCCTCAAACTCAGCCTCAAAGTGGTATGATGCAAAGAGATTTTGGCGCGGTGCACAGAGGATTTTTGCCCAATTTTTCACCTTCCAGCTCAGAAATTCGGCCAGTTTGACTAGTTTTGCTTCTTGAGGTAATTTTTGATCTATCTTGATGTAATTGGGTAAACATGATGTAATTTTGGCACTTATTTACTTGTTCTAGATGATTCATTCACTAAAAAGTGAAAATTAAATGAATGAATCAGTTTCCTAACATATAGAGGCAAGTTGTTTTGATTGCCTAGATTTCAGTACTTGGTTTAGAATCAGTTGGATCAGCTCCTAGAATGATGAGCTCGACCCCTAGAGGCAAGGGAATGGGTTGGGATATTGGGCTAGTCTATATCATGTATTCTCTTAGTCACTTTCAGGGTTGGACACTTGGGATTGCTTTGGCATATCATTGTACATATTTTCTCTGCATTTTTGGCTAAGGAAAGACCAGGGTTTTGTAGCACTTTTTTGGATCCATGTGGCTCTATGTTTTGATGGTGTGCTTCTCTCAGTAATTGTAAGTCGTTATGTGTATCATTTTCCTTCTCTCATCTTCTGCAATTGAACAAATGAAGTGTTAAGGTAGAATCCATAGATTGTTATGCTCTGCCTTTAAATTTGTTTGATTTTCAATGTTTTCACCTATTTAAGGAGAATCCTTGAAACCTTCTTGCTCTCCTTAGCTCCTCACCTGTATGATATACCCATTCATTTCCTTTAAAAGCATCAAGACAATCGCCTTCCTTGCCCCATTCGGACCTCTGCAAAAACTGTGCCTCAATCCCCAAGCCCAAATTTGCCTTTCCCTGTTTCAACACAAAACTCCTAAAAACTCAAATCAAACCCTTGTACTTCATACCTAGCCTAAAATTAACCTTTATTTCAGTCATCTTGGGCCCCATCGATTATCTTTGCTGAGATTGACTCGGAGAGAGCCCTCTCCTGTCCTCGTAGGGCTAGCTACGAGGCTGAGCGTGGTTTGATGTGGACCTAGAACCTTGCCTTTTCAGCCTGAGGCAAATCTAGGCTCTAACATAGTGGCGACTCCATTAGGGAAGAAAATGGTTTGCTTGTTGATGTCATTTGGTTTATGAGTTATAGACGGAGCCTGAAGTCACGTCAGGAAGCCTTCGAAATGATGTTGCTATGCATCAACGAAGTAGATAAACGCTGCTTCAGTCAATCTCTAGTCTAGCTTGTGAACATGACACTTGACTTGTAGCTTGTCTTGCCCCAGTACATGTATCAAGATCAGATCTGATTGTTGATTGTGGACAATGATCAGACACGGCAAGGCTGAAATCATTCACCTAGCGACTCTAGTGTCAAAGAATCCCAAGGTTCATACTTTTTATGGCGACTCTACTCTTCAAAAACCAGTGGTCTGAAGAATCTCTTGGTGAATTCATTGTTATCAAAATGGATTGGCCTGCTCGACGATATGCTCCCATGAGCTAAGATCGCATTCCAGGCTTTCCAAATAAAATTCTGAAGGTAGATTGGTCAAGGAATTTGCCTACGTTTAAAGATGATGATAGGAAGGATGCTACTTTACATCTGATTAGATTTCACATGCATATTCGCAAGTTGAAGGTTGATTTTCCTGAATATTGTTTGATGAAGATATTCCTGGCCACTCTGGAAGGTGAAGCCCAATCTTGGTATGAAAGTTTTCCGCATGCTTGTATTTACTGTTTAAAGGATTTTCATGCCATGTTCATTGAAAGATACAAAGAATCTTATCCGTCATTAAATTTAGTTCAGAACTGTTGCAAACATGCTTATAGTTTTATTGAAAGCCTTGAGAAATATTATGAAGATGATAATTTCATGGATGATGAGATCATGGAAGCCTTGTATGAAAATCCATTTCACCAGCATAAAGAGAGCGATACTTGTCAAGATGATCAGGAAAATTTGCAACAGGATCAAGATCTTAGCACAATGGGAACTGATGAAAGAGAAATTTCCGTTTTATATCTTTCCGTAGAAGAAGACAACATGCAGGGAATTCAAGTTTCAATTTCAGAATGTGATAATGTTAAGTCAGCCATTTTAGATCTAGATTCAGATTGTGATGACCAAGAATACCTTGTACTGAATCCCATGAAGGAGAATTCTACTGTTGAAATCATCTGGAATGAAGAAGACAAATTTATGGATCCAAATGTTCTCATGTCATCATACCAAAGCCTTCATGAGGAGGTAATCCAGTCAATTCATGAAAAACAGAATGAGATCTTTGTTCGAGTAAGTGATAAATCTTCTTGCAATAACTCAGTGGTAAATGATAATTTGGATAATTTCATTGCCATGTCATATGAAGATGATCAACAATGTTTTCAAATTTCAGAAGATCAGGGAATTAAGCACTGCCATTTAGGATTTTCATGTTTTAAAATGTTATTTCAAGAACACAATACTTGCTTGAGCAAAAGGAAACAAAAAGTATTATCTCCCTTGTCTGAAGATGAGATAGATCAACTGCTGAAGGGTCATGTTACAACCCAAGCTGAAGCAAATTTGCAGTGCACACATGGTCAAGAAAGTGTTGGTGAAACTTCTTCCTCTTTTGAAAATGATGACGGTCTTGTAATCAGTTTTATAGATCAGCAAACAAATAATATTTTCTTTCACATGATAAGGCTTTCATGTTTGATAATCTTGAAGATTGTTTTTTGTTTAAGAATGACCTATACCATGAAGTTGAGGAATATGAGCTTGAGAGAGACAATACGCCAGGATTTCTCATGGTCAAGGAACCTATAGCTAACACTCAGATGGCAGAAGCACATATTTCTCTATGCTTTCCTATCGCTCGAAAATCAATTGTTCTTTCAGATCAAAATGGAGGGAGTACTTATATTTTTGCAGCTAGATCTCAAGCTAAGCTAGTGCTTCAGGATTTTCAAGATCCCTTCGGCATTCTTCTGCAAGCATTAGAAAAGATAAATATTGCCTGGTTCATTATCATAAGCTTTGGTTTCAGTGGTCATTTTGAGTTTCCTACAGGTTCATCGTTCTGCCTGCTCGAGAAAAGTGAGAGCATAAATTTGGTATGTAGCCATCTACTAGATTGGTTACATTAGAAAGCTCATTACACATGATTGTACATATTTCATTAGTATGTAGGTGGTTGTCATCATGATTTGAACTCTTGATGGACTACTGCCCTTCAATAAGCTTTGTAAGTTCTTGTTTTAGTTAAGTCAGTCATGAGTCATTTGTGAGTCAGTTTTCAGTCTTGTTATTAAGTTAGTTTGTGTCGGTTTTCAGTCATGCATTTCAGCTTGAGTTTTTGACTCCATTGCCCAATGAGTGAAGGCACTGTATGCATTCCAAAGATCTGTTGTTCTTGGCACCTCCAAGGAGCTACCATCCCCATTGGAGCCAATGTTAGTGTCATTCTTTGCAGCTTCCTCCAGTGATCAAACATGCTCTTACAAAGTGATTTTAAGGTGTCAAGGTCAAATTTTGTCATTTCAGTGAGTCTTCAAGCAAAATTTGGTCACTAGGCATTAGGTCAGGGTTTGATTTTACTCCTTTCAAACTTGTCCAAATGTCGGTCCATGTCACCAGTCAGCTGAGTGTATCATCATTCAGAGGGTTGTCATCATCATGTCAAGTTCCACTGGGTCATTTTACACCTTGTTCATGCTTCAGTTGCGCCTAGGTAAAGTTCATTTACCTCTCCTAGGGTTTTGAAGGCAATTTCTCTTGGATGGTCGAATCATTAGCAAAACTTGTATCTTGATGTTCATACACATTCCCCTATCCTTAATGTACTTTATTAAACACCTCCCATCACTGAGATCCCCCAAATTCCTCATTTTCGCACAAACCCTAGTTTCTTGCTACAACTTGACAATTTTCAAGGCTAGGCCTGTGCTTTGCCTTTTTGGACCCCTTCCCCTCACTCAATATTTGAAATTCCACTTTCCCCTACTTCCTAACATCCCTCCCTAATTCTCAAAATTTCCTCAAGAATTTATAAGCCCCCCATCCACTTCATTTTGCTTCATTTCAACAAGTCCCCTGTTCCACACATCGAGATAGGTTTCACTCAAATAATGTTTCTGAGCAATAAAAGATGAATTTAGGAAAAATGAGAGAGTTTTTTGTCCATAATAGGCCAAGGAAGAAAAAAATCCTTCACTGTTTACACAGGTGTCATGGTTTTAGAGAAATGTCAAAAATACCGTTGCCTCAGGAGAATTGGATGCACCTCTGAAGTGACCTTGGGAAAATCAAGTTTTCTCATAGCTTGGTTGGCCAAATGACTTTTTCGATGCTTCAAATGATAACTAGACACAAAGAGATTTCCAATGATCTATCATGAGCTCAATTTGGAGTTGAGGAACACCTTCAAAAGTTGACTGCAACAGCACTCTGTCTTGAGGCAACCTCATTTGGCACATTTTGACCAGTCTTGGGAGATTTGATTTCTTAGAAGGTAAATGAACTCAAAACTACAAAATTCCAATTGGGTTGGAAATTAGACTCAAATACCTTTCCAACGAGCTATCCTGTGCCCAATTTTGACAAAGGGAAGGCCTCCACAAGTCTCCTGCAAAAAGGCGCTACGCACAGGCTCTATGCGCTGCGCCTCAAGCCCAGTGCGTCGCGCCTTCCCTATGCGCCGCGCTAGTGTATTTTTGCACTGAGAAATGAAGCTCTGTGCGCCAAACCTTCCCTATGTGCTGCACCAGTTGCCCAATGTGCCGCGCCACCAACAACTTCACAAACTTACTCCAAATCGCTCAAAATGCATGGGTCTTCACTTGTACAAGTAAGATGGGTTTCCATCATTGCTTTTCATCCAAGATTAGTGCTTGTTAGATGGTGGTTGTCTTATGGTGTTGGATAGAAAAATAAAACCCTACCAAGGAAAATAGTGTTAGGGTTTTGTATTAACTATTTGGCTGCCAAGTTACTACTCCCACCTCACATTCCCTTGCTTCATTTTTTCCTTGATTTCCCTATTTCCTAAAGTCACCCACTCTTATATTCATTAGTTTCATATCCCATACCCCCAATTCCTATTTTACAAAGTCCCAAACCCAAACCCTAGTCCATATACTATACCCTATCCCAACATTCCCTCAGTTCCCAAGTTACTCATTCCTAAGTCCCACTATCCCTATCCCTAAAGTCATTGCATTCCTTATCATTCATGTCAGTTGTAAAATTCCCAAAACCTCAAATTTTCTAAACAGCCAAGTAACCATCCATTGTTCCTACATTTGTCAAAATTCCAAAGGGCAAACATCACTTGACAAGACCCCACTGTCCACACTGCCCTATTTCCCACAATCCCTCCCACATTTGGCAATTGCACCAAACTCTCATTCTTCATCTCATTGAAAGCCAAACAGACTTTGAAACACCATGAAGGCGGACAGACAGTGACTTTACAACTGAAACTGCATGCATCAGGAGGACACTGGAACGACATAAAAGGCAAGCTCGGCTCTGAATCTTGGCCGAAGCTTCTTTGGTTGAGCATGGCACTTGATAAGGCACCTTCAGCCCAAATTTCAAGGAATTTGGAGAAAATTTTGTCAAATTTGAATTTTTTGGCTTTAAAAACAGGTTTTTTAGTCCTACGCGTAGCGCCACTTGGCGCGCGCTTATAATTGGGAGGTCTCGAGAAGGAAAACTTTAGATTTTTGGATTTTTCATTAAAAGGTATGCATGCTCATGGATTACCTAAGGATTTCATCAAGTTTTGGGTTGCCTAAAGGGTCAAAAACACCCTAAAAATGACCTCACTGCCCCTATTTTGGCACACAAGAAGCAGTCTTGGGAGAATGGACTTTTAGAGGGGCAAATGACATCCAAATATAGACATTCCACTTGGGTTGGAAAGTAGACAGGTAGGGCTTTTCAACAAGCACACTTGGGCTCAATTTTGACGTCAGGAAGTGCCTCAAACAACGCCTCAAAGTGGCGCAACGCATAGAGATTTTGACGTGGCGCACGGAGGATTTTTGCCCAATTTTTCACCTTCCAGCTCAGAAATTCGGCCAGTTTGACAAGTTTTGCTTCTTGATGTAATTTTTGATCTATCTTGATGTAATTGGGTAAACATGATGTAATTTTGGCACTTATTTACTTGTTCTAGATGATTCATTCACTAAAAAGTGAAAATTAAATGAATGAATCAGTTTCCTAACATATAGAGTCAAGTTGTTTTGATTGCCTAGATTTCAGTACTTGGTTTAGAATCAGTTGGATCAGCTCCTAGAATGATGAGCTCGACCCCTAGAGGCAAGGGAATGGGTTGGGCTATTGGGCTAGTCTATATCATGTATTCTCTTAGTCACTTTCAGGGTTGGACACTTGGGATTGCTTTGACATATCATTGTACATATTTTCTCTGCATTTTTGGCTAAGGAAATACCAGGGTTTTGCAGCATTGTTTGGGATCCATGTGGCTCTATTTTTTGATGGTGTGCTTCTCTCAGTAATTGTAAGTTGTTATGTGTATCATTTTCCTTCTCTCATCTTCTGCAATTGAACAAATGAAGTGTTAAGGTAGAATCCATAGATTGTTATGCTCTACCTTTAAATTTGTTTGATTTTCAATGTTTTCACCTGTTTAAGGAGAATCATTGAAACCTTCTTTCTCTCCTTAGCTCCTCACTTGTCTGATATACCCATTCATTTCCTTTAAAAGCATCAAGACGATCACCTTCCTTGCCCCATTTAGACCTCTGCAAAAACTGTGCCTCAATCCCCAAGCCCAAATTTGCCTTTCCCTGTTTCAACACAAAACTCCTAAAAACTCAAATCAAACCCTTGTACTTCATACCTAGCCTAAAATTAGCCTTTATTTCAATCATCTCAAGCCCAATCAATTATCTTTGCCAAGATTGACCCGGAGAGAGCCCTCTCCTGTCCTCGTAGGGCTAGCTACGAGGCTGAGCGTGGTTTGATGTGGACCTAGAACCTTGCCTTTTCAGCTTGAGGCAAATCTAGGCTCTAACACATTGTTGGAGTTTCATGCGGGGAGAGAGTGCTTCAAAAGAAGATTCCACATGTTGATCTATTATAAGAATCCCTCCTTTAAGATGTGGAATATAATTATCAAATTCTTGAAATGATTTTGCATTTGCGAATCTATCCAAGTGGTCAAGTTGCGCTCAACAACATTGTTAGTTTTGGATGATTCAAGAAAGATTACATCTCTAGATACAATAAACTTTTTATTGACTTCATCATAGAGACAGTATGATTTGGAGGTGTTTGAATACCCTAGGAAGATACACTTATGACTTCTTACACCAAGTTTGTTTCTATGTACCTTTGGTATCAAGGCATAACATGTGGAACCAAAGACCTTGAGATGCTTTACCGAAGGAATGTGCCCATACCACATTTCATAGGGAGTCTTGTTTCTAATAGTATTAGATGGACATCTATTCTTTACATATACAACACATAAAACTGCATCAGCCCAAAACATCATGGAGTGCACCATATTTAAGATTGTCTTATTCATTCTTTCAGCTACTCCATTCTGTTGGAGATTATAAGGGATAGTTGTTTGATGTTTGATCCCATGTTGGCAAATATAGTTTTCAAATTCATTTGAAGTGTATTCTTTTCCATTATATTTGTGAATAGAGCCAATATGGGATTATGCATCATTTTCAATCCATGTATGAAAGTTCTTGAATGTTTGAAAAGCATCAGATTTGTTCTTCAATAAATAAACCTAACACATTCTGGTGTAGTCATTAATAAATGTCATCATATATTTATTTCCATTTGCAGAAGGAATAGGCATTGGACCACATAAATTTGAATGAATCAGTTAAGGTTTTCTATGTGCTCTGGAATGTGAATCATGAAAACACTGCTTTCTATGCTTTCCTAGAATGAAAGCATCACATTGCTTAAGTTTCCTAAGAATCGTGGGCAAACCAGTAACACCATTTTTCTTCAACAAGCAGAGGTTGTCATAGTTCAAGTGTCCAAATATAGCATGACATAATAAACTTGATGGAAATGTACCTTATTCATAATGAGAATTGTATGAGAAATTATGTGCACGAGCAGAGGTACCCTGCAACTTGAGAAGCCTTTCTTCTTCTATCCCCATCATGACAAGTGAGTGGTCTGATGCTTTTCTCACCTTAAGCTTTCCATCAAACATATGAATGGAGTGTCCTTGCTGGCAAATGTGGGTGAAGGACAACAAGTTTCTCCTCAGTTGTGGGAGATATAGAACATGATGCAGAAGAAAGTTTGGAAGACTAGGCAATTTAAGCCTGATTGTGCCAAACCCTGATGGCCTGAGTTCTGATTTGTATGCAAATTATACTAATCCATCAACATTGTCAGTAAATTATTCAAAAAAATCTCTTCTAAAATTCATGTGGCAAGTTGATCCTGAATCAAGAAACCAATCATTTTTCCAAGAAGCAAGTGAAGCATTAAATAAGCCTTCATTTACTCAAATATTACAGTGTGCCACAACATAGTGAGCAGATTCAGGTGCTTTACCTTTCTCTTTGTTATTAGTTTTACCTTTGGGTTGGTTTCTTTCCTGCTCAATTCTGTCCCCAAGGCAACTTTCAGGTGGATGCATCATGTGATCCATCTCTTTTGCAGCATATGCAGTGCAAATCTAACATTTCTTCTTGAGAGTGTCTGCTCCCCTGCCTCTGAAATTTCTTCCTCTTCCTCTGGACAATCTTGAGAAAGATTGTTTTCTCTATGAGAAAGGCAGACAACCTCGTAAGAAGACTCAGGAGCTGTCTTCTTCCCAAAATATTTCTCTCTTTCAGCAAATTTTTTCAGAAGGGAGTCAAAGGTAATATCTTTAAGGTTTCCATTTGCTTGCGTTGAGTCAAGATAATTTGAGTAAGTGGGATAAAGTGCCTTGAGAAAATCTATCAAAGGAATATCCAGATCAACATTAGTGACTTTGATATCATGCATTATAGATTTTACTTCTGACACAAGTGCAAGAGGATCATTATTTTGTAATTCAAGGGTGAAGAGTTTAATCATGAGTTGAACAACTTCAAGTGCAGAGTGTGATTCATAGAGTTCCTTCAGTTTTTGTAACGTTTCGAAAGCATTTGAAAATGGTGAAATATGGTGACTCACCTCTTCATTTGTTGATGCTTCAATTAATGCATAAGCCTTGCTTTTCTTATTTTCTCAATTGGTGAATTGCTTGTCTGAAGTAGGTTGTTCTGGCTCTTTGTCTCCGTTTCCAACACACACTCCTTTCCACAACTCATTAAAAATGAGAGTGTGTTTGATTTTCTGTGACCATTCTAGATAGTTCTCCTTCCTAGTGAGAAACACTCCCACAATAGATATCAATGAATTCATTTTTAAAAAAATATGTACCTTGTTGCCAATATATATAAAAAATGCTCTTCTAGTGGTTAAAAATTGGACTCTAATATATTAAAAATAGAAGTATTATTTTGGGAAGGTAATATATGGGGAAGAAAATATTTAGGGAAGGTGGTATATGGGGAAGGGAGAATTTTTGGGGAGGTGGTATATAGGGGACAGTGTAGGAGCCAAACGCAACAAGCATTATATATGAAACAATGTTATATACCAGATAGCGTAGGAACCAAATGTAGCAAGCGGTATATATGAAGCAATGTTATATACTAGACAACGTATATATATACCAGCCTTATAATATGGAACAACATGTTTATGGGATAGCGTAGGAGCCAAAACGTTGTGCAGGATATGAAGCGTATTAGCTGAGCGTGTTTATGGGACATTGTAGGAGCCAAATGTTGTGCAGGATATCATACCATAGGGCTCTGTTATGTAGTGGAGAGGAGTGCGCAGAGGTGGTTTAATACATTGCAACGTAAGGAGAGCAAGGGGACCATAGGATATTGAATACACTTGTGGGAGCCGAGGGGAGCGCGTACACAGTCATTGTATTGTACAACGCCATTCAACCAACTAAAAAATTCATGCATTCACCATATATGTCCATTGACCATCAGTCTTCTTCTTGATAATGAATTCTGATTATTGAAAGCACTTACCAAACGTCGCAACACCTCTAGGTTTCGACCCAGCTCACAGTCTTTTAACGCACATGTTCCATCTCCCAGCGCCACGGCTTCAACGACTTCAACTATTGCTTGTAGGTCCACTCCAAACAACTTCTATGATAGTTACACATTGAATGCAGATGGTTTGTCCAAATGCATAGATTTGGTAGAGAAAAGAGACAGAGGGCAGGAAACTGACAGGAGTTACAATGCAGAAAAATAAAAATAGATGTTGGCTTTGATACCATGTCAGGCTAGGAGGTAAATCCTCAAATGTGATTGATCTATTCATTCAGGTTGTTCATTATTACATACAAGAGGGAGAGACTGTTCAGTTCATCTCCTAATGACTCTCCATTTCCTCTATTATTTATTTACACTAATTACAGTTGTTCACCCAATCCCTATGATTAGGTGTCAACAAGAACAAAGCAAAATCCAAAGAAATTCTTATCAAAGGCACTCAAAACCAAGCTCAAACAACATGAAGACTTATGAGAGACCAAGACACACTCAAGGACACACGGAGGACCAATTGGAACAAAGTTAATCAGAGAGAAAACCATGAAAGGGATTTTTTTACATGTTATAGGGGTTAGTGAAGGTGCAATAGGCTACCAGTGCACTGCAACGCAGGTGTAACATCCTTGGTGAGAATTCCATGTAAAATATATATAAGTCCACGGTGATGGGACACGTATTCCAAGATGAATGGTGGGGGAAACATCCTAGCGGGTGTTGATTCGATTTATTATGGCTAAGGAAATTTGCAAAGGAAATGGATAAGGCTTTGGAAAAGTAAAAAGGCATTTTGGCACATTTATTTATGAAAAGAATGGAAATTAAAAGAAAAGGAAGATGAAAGGTCAAAGTTTGCATGTGAGAAGGAAAATGAAGGAAAATAATGGAAAATTAAGAAAATAGAGACCTCATTGATAAAAAGGCTTATGAGGATTAGTTAAAAAGGCTTATGAGGATCAGTTGGTAAGGTTTTTTTCTAGGTTTTGGTGGAGCTCTCTTCTATTCTATTCTCTCTCTCATACTCTTGGAGACTTAGAGTTTTCTTGGAGCACTCTTGGAGGGTGTGGTTTACTTGGATTTTTGGAGCACAAAGGCAGAGGAAGAGCAGGAAAGCGGAAGAAGGCATCGAGATTAGCAGCTACGACGAGATTTTCTTGTAGGTACCGAGTTGCATGAATGTTTTCTGCACTAGTTTTGGCATGCATGGTGCATGCATGTGGTTTGTTGGTTGTGATCTGTCATTCGCATGGAGGATGGTCGGGATTGATAGTGGATTTCCTAGCCTTTCCATTTCCTAGATAGTCATGGAGTTTGTGGGTTTATTTCCTTGTTTTGTTTTTGGTTGGTTCTCATGTTTCCTTAACTTGGGTTGAGTTATTAGTTCTTGGAACCCATGGTTAGAAAAACGCTCCGGAGACCTTGTAACAGCTTGGGTTGAGTTACTAGTCCTGGAATCCTTGGTTTGACAAACGCTCTGGAAGCCCTTGGTGGGTTGAGTTACTAGTCCTGGAGCCTTCGCTGGACAAACGCTCTAGAATCCAAGCGACAATTGTGGGTTGAGTTACTAGCACTGGAGCCTTGGTTGGAACAAATTCTCTAGAAACCCTGGAAGGCTTGGATGGAGACCAATCTGATGATGGTTTTACGATGTTTGACTGTGAGGTGGAATCATTGTTATATGGGTTGAGGTGGATGGCCTTTGGACACCCTGGATGACTTTTGATTGATGTGTCCTATGAGATCCCACATTCATGCTTGGAATATGGCAAAGGAGTGAATGGCTAAATAGAGATTTGGCTCAACCATTCTACAGTCGGGTGGTACGTGGAAGTCCCATCCCAGGTTTGGATTTTGCATCATTAATGAAAAGTTATTTCTAATAGTATTTCTATGATTATTATGATGAATTATATGTGGTGTATATGGTTGTGATTTCACTGATATTTTTGTCCCTATTATACTGGTTATGTATATGTTTTATGACAACAACTATGTATGGCTCTCATCATGTTTTTACTTGTAAATGAACGAACAATGTATCTATGACCTAATGGTTGGAATGACAGTTAAAGTGACAAGGAAACAATGCTTCATGGTGAATCTTGGATAAGTATGAGACCCCTATGCTCAAATTTGTTATTTACAATTGTAGATTACATATTTGTGATATGTTTCATGAAATGCATGTCATGGCTAGTAGGGGTCCATTCAGGGTTTTTCATTCAAGCCTTTTCTTTAGCACTGGAATGTCCATGTTATTTTATGGTTTTGGAGGTGTCATGAAATTTTGGGCATAGCACTGACAAATTTAGTCTTTACGCGCTGACAAGAAAGCTTATGAGAGCGACTTTAGGTTTCTGGACATTGTCATGCCTATGGCATGAGAGCGATTGAGGCTTAAGTTGTCCAAAAGTTCAGTGGGACCCAAGGGCAAGCTGTCTAAAGTGTTGGATTGGTTCCTGAGGGTCCTGTAGATCTTGAATGTCTGTATGGAGTGTTTTTGTCGGTTCCACTTCCTTAACATGACTTAGGAAGTCGAATCATATCGTAGTGGCCTCTCCTCGCATGTTTATCCCAGTTGGACGAATGCTTGGGTAGACGTGGGAGGAGGGTGTTACAGAGTGGTATCAAAGCATGGTTCACCCCTCGAACTGGATGGGTTATGTGTTGGTCATGCATTCATGTCGGTTTCATATGTGTTTCTTGTGTTGTAGTCCAAGTGCTTGTTGTTTTTTCATGTTATTGAGCATGGTTGTAGTGATGTCACCATGTGAAGGTTGAAGGTGTTGTCGTGGATTATGTCTTCATGTTTGTTAAAAAACAGGCATTGTTATGCACATCAGTGTTCACATGTTATCAAATGCAGTTGATGTGGTATTATTTTCATGCATGAGGTCATGGTTTGTGTAGTTGATATGATCATGCATTGATGATTGGACTCTAGCTAGAATTCTATATTGTTTCGTACTCATGTGTTATGTCTATATGCAGTTGTTATGCATGTATGGTCTTGGTTATAGTTATGTATGAATAGTAGGTCAAACATGCCTATGAAGTCATGGTATGTAATTTTGGTCATCATGGTGTTATTGGTTGTTAGGATGCTAATGTGTTGGCTGAGATAGAGAAGGAGATGGATATCATCAAAGGGAAGTTGCAGCATTGGACCTCGAGGCAAGAGAAGATCATCATACAGGTTTGTATGATTGGGCATGCAGGTATGTAAGTTAAGGATTGTCATATGCATTAGGTTTATATACACTAGGTTTATGTACATGTTTTCGATGTTATGGTTGCATACATGATAGATGATAGTTGATTAGTATAGTCACATGCACATGTCGTGGATAGTCATGAATGATAGTAACCTGTGGTTGTATGCACTGTTATTTTTGTTTTATGTTAGATAACTTTATGATCATGTTATATGTTGCTAATGACCATGTTATATGTTATATGTTAGTTAACTTGGTGATTAGGTTTATAACATTAATATCTTGATATTATATGTATCATGCTAAATTGGATTAGACTATACATATGGTTTTGGTTATGTTCAGGTATGAGTCGACATATTTGTGATGACTTTGCACACGTGGTTGTTGTGCATGAACAATAAATTCTTATGAGTTTATGATGTGCACATGTTAGTTAGTTAGTGTGATGGATATCATGATCTTATTTATGTTTGAGTTGACATGTTGTAAAGTTATATCTTGCTAACTAGATTGATTGTGCAGACAAGATAGCCTCCCCTGAAGTACACTAAGGTTTTAGTTTTCTTATCTAGTATACTTGGTGCTTCATTCTTGATTATGTCATCTATTTTGTGTTGGGTGTTTGGTGTCTATTATGTCATCTAGTTGATTTTTTTAACATGGTATGTTTGCAAGTTGGTTGAATGTTTGATGAGTTGCATAATACGAATATGTGTTCCAATGATCTTGTTTTAAGATGGTTGTACTAATACCTAGGTGTTGAGACAGTTGATATGTACTTGAGTAGAGTAGGTGATAGTTGTAGCATTGTGTATAAGGACTATGAGTTGACTATGGATTATGACATGATTGTTAGTCTTGGTAAAGGTTGATTTCAAAGTGATAGATATGACTCTCTTGATATTTGGAACATGTGGTTGACATGTGTGAGAAGTTGCAGGAAACATGCTTGGTATTAGTGTGACAAGGTAATAGTTGATGTGTTTATATAACTAATAGTTGGTTGATGTGACAACGCATAGTAAGCCTCAATTGCAACAAGGTAAAAAGGTAAAAGAAAGGAATTGGACAAGAATTCCTTTGGCTATGTTTGGAAACCCTAATTCAAAACAAATGAGTGCTTTGCATACAGGAAACCTTCTTAACCTTAATATTGTCTGACATTATGTGGACATGTGCTAGATTCATGAACATGCACTTGACAGGTATATTAGCTAGTCTCTAGTTACATGTGGATCTATCAAGGGAATTAGAGTCCCTTGAGAGATGGCATGGATGTGTTCAATTGCAAGCAGCGTACTTGGCACAAAAAATTAAGGTATATGGTGTATTGTTATGTTTAATTATGCACTGCAGTTATGTGTTTATGGAAATATGATGCAGGGAGTTGCACGCCAAGAAAGGTTTCCATGAAATCTTGAAGAAGGCTCTGGTTGAGCTTTCCTTTGGGAGCACTGGGAACCAAGGATTGAGTCATGGTGTCTATTGTTAGTCTTGTGTTTTTGGTCTTTTATGATATGCTTGTGCTTGACTTGTAGCTTTTTTATGTATAGTGCATGATCATGCCACTTTGTTTGTGGTGTCGTATTATTATTGGTTTTCATGGTTTTCTTCTTGTTTGTTTTTTCTCTTACATTTTATGTTTTAAGTGTCTTGGTAATTGGTTGGGAAGGAAAAAAGTTAATGGAGCTCGGGGAGAGATGTGTGGTACTCGACAAGTAATGTAAGACACGGATGAAGCTTGGTGCATGAGTAAGCATAGCGAAAGGTAAGACTATGACTGTTGGTTGGACTGGTTGGGTCCATCGGTATAAATAGACGATGGCAGAATAATCATGAGAAAGGTAACTAGAAAAGGTAAGGTGAATGGACTTGAGGCGTCATATGCCTTGGCTATGTTGGGAAATGTTGTTGTCAATGTTGTGTATGTTGTGGAAAAATAAGGAATTTCTCTTAACCTGGACCTTATGCTATCTAGTAATTATGTTTTAATCATGATTATGCTGATATTATATATGTATACATGTATGTATGTATGTATGTCGTGTCTGATAGGGTCATCATGAATCATGATTATTTAATGCTAATATTTATATGTGTGTATGTCAGTGTCTGACAAGGTTGTCAGTGATCATTATGTGGAGGAATGATTGCTTATGCAAGCAAATGGCGTGAAGAGGTTTCTGGTCTTATGAGGAATCAAGTGGGAAGTGTAGTCTTGAAAAATATACAAGGTTAGTATCATATGGTTATGATTTGATATTATGTGATTATATTATGTCTATGTTATGGACATGTTATACCACGGGATACATCAGCGAAATGAAAGTGGTGTGGTTTGTGTCATGTTGGGACAAACATGGGTAAGAAATTGGAAGCAAGGTTGTTTGGTAGAGATAGTGTGGTTTTCGATGTGTGGTACTAATGTTGTGCATATGTTGTCTATGTTGTACATATGTGATGTTGTGCGCATACGGTATTGTGTATATATAGTGTGTGTATGTGTTGTTTATACAAAGCTATGTACAGGGTGCTAGTACAAATAGTGTTGTATGAATGTTGCATTTTTAGTGTTGGGTATAGATGGTGCTATGTACATGTTGGATATACGGTCTTGTGTACATATTGTATTGTGTGCATGATGGATATGTGGTGTTGTGTGCATATGGTGTTGTGCGCATGTTGGATATGCAGTTTTGTGTACAGACAATGTTATGTGCATGTTAGATATGCAGTGCTATGTACAAGTGTTGTTGTGTGCATGTTGTACATTGGTACTATGTTCATATGGTGTGGTGTGAATGATTGTACAAGTGGTGATGTATACAAGTGGCATTGTGTGCAGTTGGTGATGTGTAGTGCATGTGGTGTTATGTACATATGGTGTCACGTACATGTCATGCATGTGGTACTATGTACATGTGGTATTGTGTACACATTGTATAGGTGGTACATGAGGCATTGTATACATGTTGTGTAGGTAGTGTCATGTACATGTGATGTTGTGCACATGTTGTGCACATGGTTGCAGTGTACAGGTGGTACTGTGCACATGTGGTACATATGGTACTGGTGTACGTGTCGTATTGTGTGCATGTCGTACATTTTGTGTTGTGTACATGTGGTACTATGCATGTGCATTGTTTAGTCATGGTATCGTGACATGTGTATTCGTTGTGTCGTATATGTGTATTTGTGTGCATTTTGTGTTGTCTCACGTTGTGTACGGATGTATGTCTTGTGATGTGCATTGTGTACGTTTACATGTTGTGTTGTGTCGTACACCAAACATAGGACTATGTATTGTGTTGTATTGTACAATGGGTGTAGGTGTATGTGTTGTATTTTAGGTGTAGATGCATGTATTGGATGGTTTGGTATGCCATGTGTGGCTGTATGTGTGGGATGTACACTATGTGTGTGTGCACGCGGTTGAGGAAAAGGCATTGGACGTTTATCAAGTGTGGCAACCGTTCTAGAGTGCATATGGAATAAGTACAAAGATATAAGTAAGGATTGATGAAGGATAAGTATTGGTATTTTATTTCAGCGTTATTATGCATGTGATTTATGATTCTGGTATATGATGATTACATGTGATCTATGATTTTGGTTTATGATGGTTACATGTGATTTATGATTTTGATCTATAATTGTTGTGTTTTGAGTTAACCTGATGTGATATGTTTATACATGATGGTCAAGATGCTAGTTTGACTTGTTGTGATAGGAAGCAAACAGAATTGCAAGTGTACCTTATTGATGAGCCACCAATTAGGTATAATTTGAAGTTATTTCAATTTATTTTTAAATCAAATGAAATGTATGTGCTTGCTATAGGAAGCATGGAAATACCCAGTTGGGTGGTTGAAATCGACTGTAAGAAATAACAATAGAAGCAAAGGAATTCAAACAAGCAACAGAATGTTGGTAAAGCAATCAGGAGCAGGTCCATTGTGGGACACTGGTACCCAATAGTGTCCATTGATTGCCATGAGCATGTTATGACTGGTATGCTGGTTTTAAGGTAGGAATATGCCTTGGTTTTTGTATCTTCCGATGCAAGGAAGCCTTTGCCAAGGGATGGACTGCCCAGGATAGGGGTGTCAGCGGAACTTGGAAGGTGAGTGACTGCATGGAAGGGGATTAACTAGATTTCCCGAGGGATTGTGTAGCAGAGAAGGGAAGATCAGGGATGAATTTGTTTTGGTCATTAGCCTTTCCATATGGAATCATATGCACATTGGGAGTGCGCCCTGGAACAACGAGTTGGTAACTGTTCATTGAGAGGACAAGTGGCACGGGATTATAGCGTTGGACATTGGATGTAGATTTGACTTTGCAGTGGATTCTGGACTTCGTGGGAAGGAGGTGAATCCTAGTATTACTTTGAGGGTGGAGGTGTAAGCCTCTGGATTACCCTGTTACGGATGCAGGCATCGTATCCTTTTTATTTTCTAGTTGAGAAAATGTGCATATGTGTATGTATATATCATTGTAAATATTGTATCGATCTCGATTTATAAAGCCCCATAGACAGTATGATTACTTGCTAATTGAAGAAAATGTGTATGTTGTTATTATTGTAAATATCGTAATGAGTTGTTTTATAAAGCTCTAGTAAACGGTATGTTTGTCATGTTTCAGCATATGGTCATTGTAAATACTGTAACGAGTTGTGCTATAAAGCTCCATGAGTAGCATGTTTTGTTTTCAACAATCTTGTTGGTTATAGGTGTCATTGAACACTGAGGAAGGTGTTCCCCCAAGGGGGAGGGTTTTGTAACATCCCTAGTGAAAATTCCATGTAAAAATATACATAAGGCCACGGTGGTGGGACATGTATTTCAAGATGAATGGTCGGGGAAACATCCTAGTGGGTGTTGATTTGGTTTATTATGGCTAAGGAAATTGGCAAAGGCAACGGTTAAGGCTTTGGAAAGGTAAAAAGGCATTTTGGCATATTTATTTATGAAAATAATGGAAATTAGGAGAAAAGGAAGGTGAAAGGTAACAATTTGCATGTGAGGAGGAAAATGAAGGAAAATAATGGAAAATAAATAAAATAGAGACCTTGTTGATAAAAAGGCTTCTGAGGATCAGTTGGTAAGGTTTCTTGGCAGGTTTTGGTGGATCTCTCTTCTATTCTATTCTCTCTCTCATACTCTTGGAGACAAAAATTTCTTGGAGCACTCTTGGAGCGTGTGGTTTACTTGGATTTTTGGAGCATGAAGGAAAAGGAAGAGTAGGAAACTGTAAGAAAGCACTGGGATTAGCAACTACAACAGGATTTTCTTGCAGGTACCAAGTTGCATGTATGTTTTCCTCACTAGTTTTGGCATGCATGACGCATGCATGTGGTTTGTTGGTTGTGATCTATCATTGGCATGGAGAATGGCCGGGATTGAAAGTGGATTGTCTAGCCTTAACATTACCTGAATAGCCATGGAGTTTGTGGGTTTATTTCCTTGTTGTGTTTTTGGTTGGTTCTCATGTTTTCTTAGCTTGGGTCCAATTATTAGCTCCTAGAAGCCCTAGTTGGAAAAATGCTCTGGAAGCCCTTGAAGGGTTGAGTTACTAGTCCTTGAAGCCTTGGTTGGACAAACTATCTGGAAGCCTGGCGGCAGGTGTGGGTTGAGTTACTAGTCCTGGAAGCCTTGGTTGGAACAAATGCTCTAGATGCCCTGGAAGGCTTGGATGGAGACCAATTTGATGATGGTTTTGTGATGTCCGACCATGAGGTGGAATCATTGTTCGATGGGTTGAGGTGGATGGCCTCTGGAAGCCCTGGATGAGTTTTGATTGATGTGTCCTATGAGATCCCATATTCATGTTTGGAATATGGCATGGGGGTGAATGGATGAAGAGAGATTTGGCTCAAGCATTCTACGGTCGAGTGGAACGTGGACGTCCCATCCTAGGTTTGGATTTTGCATCATTAATGAAAGGTTATTTCTCCTGGTATTTCTATGAGCGTTATGATGGATTATATGTGGTGTATATGGTTGTGATTTCATTGATATTTATGTCCCTATTATACTGGTTATGTATATTTTTTATGGCAGCAGGTATGTATGGCTCTCATCATGTTTTTACTTGTAAATGAATGAACAATGTATCTATGACCTCTTGGATGGAATGACAGTTAAAGTGACAAGGAAACAATGCTTCATGGTGAATCTCAGATAAGTATGAGACCCCTATGCATGCAACAACTCAACTGACCCACAAAGAAAACATATTTCCTTCTGACAGCTGCATGTGCCACATCTGTAGCTCAAACTGAAGTGCTCCAAGAGAATAAGATAAAGTTTATAGTCTAAATATTATTATAAGCTAATAATATTTGACTGCTCTATAATTAGACTTGACAGTGTCACCAATGTTGTCTAAAAATAGAAGTCCATCTATTTTTGCCAACTTGACCAATCATCCATAAACAGGTCCTGCAACTCATAGACATGATCCATATGTCTAAAAATAGACTTTCCGCCATAATTTGCTTGCAGGCCCACTTAGTGAAGGTGACTCTTTTCACTAAGCTGCATCATCTTGTTGCAATCTCAACAATAATAATGGATTAGTTCTAAGGACATGTGCCCCAAGCTTCATTTCATTCATCTAAGTAGACTACTGGTTATTAATAGGTGGATGGAATGAAGGTTTATTTATGAGATCAAGTGAAAGACTCAAATAGGAATTTACAAGATCTAATCAAAGACTCTAATTGGAAAGGGAGATACATTTTATTTTTTAACGAGCTTGATAGAGTAAAAGAATCATGGGACCTTGTTTCATTTTAACGAGCTTGACACAAGGCAAGGAGATTTTCTTTGAACCTTGTTTCATTTTTTTTAAATTTTGACACAAGAAAAGGAACTCTGCTCATGACACCTTGTTTCATCTTTTAAGGAGATTGACACAAGAAAAGGAACCATGCTCTAGATCTTGTTTCATTTTTTAACAAGCTTGACACAAGACAAGGAACTTTGCTCTGGGGATCAGATCATGGCCCCCAAAGGGTCGTGGCTTCCAAGAGGTCCTCCTCATATGGGAGAATAACGCCCTAGTAGGTATTAAAGGATCCAATGGAAAGATCAGAGTCTAATGCCCCTAGTAAATGATTTATCATATTACCTACTGGATCTAGGTAAAAAGAAGAAGAGAAAACATTAAAAGGCCCATCTTCATTAGTAGGTACATCCATGGGATAGGTTTCCACATAATTACCTATGGTGAGGGTGATACCACTTACATATAAGGAATATTTATGGAAGTTGGTTGATTGGGAATCAAATTAGGACCGATCAACGAAAGTTCATCAATATTCACGATTCTTCCTTCATGTGGGAAACACATCACACAAAAGAGTGAAGAGACAAAAGCCCCCATGAAATAAACATAGTCATGCCCAAGGAGTAAATAAAAATCCAAAGGGCCTTAGACTACCATCACATCGATATAGATAGTATTTCCTCCCAAATTAATAGGAAACTAAGGAGGGATCCCTAATGGTTGATTGATTCCTCTGTTAACTGTCAACAATTTTTTTGTAACGGGCACAATTTGTGAAGAACCTAAATATTTCCAAGAAGTTGAGGAAATAATACAAACAGACGTGCATTTGTCTATGACTATGCAAGTGTAGGCACATTACAAGCCTGTACTATGATCTGGAAGGGCATGTAAGGAGGAAGATGATATCTAGTCAGTGGACTCCAATCAAAGGAAGTGACCATACTGCTTGGAGGGGGAGTTGTGGGAATGGGATAAATCCCCCCTTATGTAATGGGAATAAGATAACTTCTCCCCTGTGTCATGGGAACAGGAGGATTGTCCCCCTGTACCATTGGAATGGGAGGATTTTCCCCTAGTTCATTGGAATCTCAAGAAATGAGAAGAATATGAGCGGTATGAAGTTCACTCTCTATGGGAAAGGTATGATCAACTGAAGGTGGAATCGAGTCAACCATTTTCTCAACTAATGGTTGGTCAGGAATGGACTCATGGGATTCACGTTCAGAGAGAGTTGGATTGATTGGATTCAGATTATGATCAATCACTTCATCAACTAGTGGAGGATTGAGATAAAGCTTTCGATATCCAGTCAAAAGATGAGGCTAATAAGCTATAAGGTTTTCTAATAAGTATAGAAATTCCTTGTAGATCCAAACTACATATTGTAATATGCTAAAAAAATTGACTTGAATATACTCTACTCATTAGTAGAAAAAATAAACAATCAATGGAATCACAAAGCATAAAAGAGAAAGAATTCAGTCACACATAACACAATAATTTTCTAGGGAAATCCACAGATAAAAACCCATGCTATCTGTATATTGAATTAATTAGAAAATATGAGAAGATTACAATTTTTTTCTCAAGCCCGGGCAACCTCTTCACTATCTCAATCTATCCCACTTCTTCATAAACCAACTCAAGCCAATACTTAGCGAATTCTGTTGCCTGCCAATCTCCTATTTAGTTGCGTTTTTCCTTTGGGAAATAGCCCATATTTAATTGGGAAATTCCACAATTATGAATTGTGTAATCTTCACAGGCCTTCCTTTGATTGCATGCACCATCTGTACAATTCAGATGATTATACAACTGATAATACATTGTCCCTAAACTCCAATATCAACTGGGTCTTTCTATGATTTGACATGCATGAGTTAAATATGAGTGAATATTAAGTTTACTGGTTGATCAATGTTGGTTACACTCCACTACTACAGGCTACACCCCACTATTGGATCTCCCACTAATTCCTCCATCAGTTGGAACTAGTTTATTTGAATTTAACTCAGTTAAACTAAATTAAATAATTACAACTCAAAATAAACTCAACCAGGGCTCCTAAAAATTAGGAAACACTCTACATGACTCTAGTTAGACTCCAAACTCAAATTAATTGAGCCAACTAATTCAAATTAACCTAGTTAACTATTACAAGTTGTTATGAGAATTGGAATTACAATTTATCTCCTAATTTAATTCAAAGACAAAATTAAATTAGGATTTTCTTGTTGCATTTTTAACAATAAGGACATAGGTTAATATAATGATTCCCTTCACATAACTTATAGAGAAACTTAACTTTACCCTTTTTCCCGTGGACCACACTTCTAACACTTGTGGAATATCAGGGTAATCTCTAAGAAGGTGATCACCCTTACATAACTTTTAAGAGAATTTAACTTTGTGAGGTTGATTGTAAGATTTTTTCATACTAGTTTCATTGGTAGCAATGTTTGCTTGGTTCCCCCCTGCTTATTTTGCTTCTTCTTCATCATCCTTTTCTTCTTCTTCATAGCTTCCTAGTTACTATAATCGAGACTTTAACTAGGTGAGGAGGAAGATTCAAGGGATGAAGAAACAATAGGTGAAGAAGGAAAAGGGTCAAATTTAGGATCAACTTGAATTTGAAGTCATTCAGGTGGAGGAGAACATGGTTGAGAAGCAGTTTGGATATTCGAAACCAAGGAGGTTGAAAACAACCAAACTAACAAACCAATGGTAAATCTGAGAAGGCACAACATTTCCATATAAGTAGCACCAATATTTCCAAAAGAAGAAAAAGGACCAGGATTATCATCATATGGGTTTCCTTGATTGGTAGACTTGGGAACTATTTCCATTAGTATCGACCTGATATCCACTAAGGAGGTGTCCCACGATCATGATGTTGTTCTGCGGTCAATGAATTGATTTTAAAAATTAACAAAAAATAAATAAATAAATAAGCATTCATTATTATTTTATTGATGTAAAAATTTGTCTATGTTAAGGCCCTAATAAGGCATTCATTATTATTATTATTTTATTGATGTTCACTTGCTTCTAGGTATGCCTCTTGTATGTCTTTTGAACGCCTTGTCACAGATCTTCTTAGCTTAAAAACAAATTTAGAAGCCTAATCATCAAATTTGAGCTTCTTAGAGGTTTTGGCTTTACTTGCTTCAATTAAGTCTTCTCGGACCAAAGGAGATTCTTCAATGTCGATAGCTTGAAGCAAATCATTCAAAATTCCTTTTGAAGCTAGGCTCCCTTCAGTAATCACTGTCTATGATCCTTCTTTTCTGTAGACATCTCCATGGAATTCCTGCAAAATAAAAATTGAAAGAGCTTACACCGTCTTAATCTCAATCATTGCCTTGTACTGTATTAGTTTATAGGCGATATGTATGTATGTGATAAGAGGAGCTAGTCCTAGGATATTTATGTCTTTTCATGGTATTGGATTCGTTGTAAAAGGAGTTTTTTCCTTCAACGTGGATTGTATTCATTGACATTTTATGTATTTTAAGTCACTTGGTATGAAAAGTTATATTGCAATTAGAAAGTAGAATGAAGTATAATATCCTTACAAATTACAAAGCATGATATTGCCACAAAAAAGATGAAAATTAAGCTTCATAATATGACAACTATATTGACTTTTTTCTTTTCTTTTTATGATAAATTATAACATCTATACACATTTAATAAGCATAATATTATGACAAAAGATGACAAATCAATATTAGAAAAAATATAATATTGTGTTAGGTGCGTGACTCCGCCATAAGAAGAATAGGTTGTTGTTTAATGTATTGGGGGATCTTTATTGAATAAATCCCATGAGGACGCAGAGTGTGGAATAAAAAGATATGAGTGGCCTCATTAAAGAAGTTCTACTAGTTAGTGGATGAGGCTTCATGAATGGAGGTGCACTAGGTGGTTATGGTTTTAGTCAATTAGAAAGTATATATAGTTGTAGTAGCTATTCAATTGGTTTCTAGATGGATATGATATGTTTGGGCACTTTTCTTATATTGGAGGGTGTCCCCTTCATGAGGAAAGTGGACATTGTAGTTAGTTTTGAATACAAATAAAGGGTTTCCTACTACTATTGTTAGTTCCCAAATCTAGTTATATTGATTTACTTTCCACACGTATATTTCTATCTAATTTGTTCCAAATATTTTGTTCGGGCGAATGAAAAGAAGCACCGCAAGTGGCACCATGACAGTTTCCTATATTTTTTTTTTGAAATGTGATGTTGATGTTGGTGTTGAGAATTCTGCGTGGCTGCCCAGCGATGAATTAGAATTGAAATTAAAATAAATAACACCAGCTGTGGAGAATTGAAATGTGTGGGCCGGCTTCATGGAAAATATATTAAAAACCGTGAGACGCACGGTCCTTCACCGCCGCAGGGAACTGGAAATTAAAAACCCTGAGAACGCAGGGTCCTTCACCGGAAATGGAAAATAAAAACCATCAGAACGCACGTTCCTTCACGGAAAATAGCTTTAAAAAACACCGTGAGAACGCTCCTTCACGGAAAATAGCTAAAAGAAAACCGTGAGAACGCTCCTTCACCGGAAATGGAAAATACTTCACGGAAAATAGATATAAAAAACCCGTGAGAACACTCCTTCACCGGAAATGGAAAATACTTCACGGAAAATAGATATAAAAAACCCGTGAGAACACTTCACGGAAAATAGATATAAAAAACCCGTGAGAACACTCCTTCACCGGCAATGGAAAATACTTCACGGAAAATAGATATAAAAAACCTGGAAAATACTTCACGGAAAATAGATATAAAAAACCCGTGAGAACGCTCCTTCACTGGAAAACGAAAAAGTTTGGTGAGAATCCGTCAGAACGCTCTCGGGCCTTCACCGTGTGGAACTGGAAATGTCACAGACGGGACGTTCATCGGGAGAAGGATGGGAGTGGAAACCCCCAACCATCACAGCATTCGCGCTCTGGCCCGAGAGCCATCATTCATCTTCCGGATTTTTGTGCTTGTCTGAATAGGAATCTACGCAGACTTTGACGTACAACCTATAGAACAGATCCTGTTCAAGTAAGGTCGTGCTTATGAATGTCCACTGCCACTCTTATATACGCCTTCTTCCTTTCTTCGCCAAATACATGTGGGAAAACAATGTTTATGTTTTGGTCGCAAAATATTCTCATCCTTTATTTTCTATTCTTGTGTCTGCGCTCAATCGATTCGCTTCCTCCTTCCACACTTAGTCTTCTACCCTTTCCTATTAATATTCCATCCATACACCCCACCACTTATTCAAATTCAAATCAATTTTTCTTCTCTCTTCCTCACAACTTAACCAATCTTCCTTCATTCCATTTTTAATATATTAATAAATTTAGTGTCCTTCCCTATCGCTCGCTTGCCAGCCATCTATTAATAAATTCATTCCCCAAAACTTACCAAATCTTTCCTTTATTCTATTAATGTCTTTCCCTAATACTTACGAGTGATCCATTAATACTCACTGTTCTCCCATCCCATCTATCTGTGCTCTTCCTCCCGTCCCATCCCATCGATTTAACAACTTCACTAGCCATTGATTTAACAGATTTACACATTGGTTGGTGTGCCAGTTTTGTTGAAAATGGCATTATTGTGAACACCATTTCGTCGGTTTTGACACTTTTTAAGCGAAAAAATATCATGAAAATGACAATTATGTCACCATTCAACATAATTTAGGATAATCTTTCATTTACAACAACAAAAAATTTACCACAGATCCTTTTGGAAATGGAAATATTTCATGAAATGAGGCCAAAGTAAATGGTTGGTCCCACAATGGCATGATAATATATCGAAAAGCCCAATGAGAAAATGCAAAAAATGATGGAGGCTTGAGCGATACGATGTCATTGTTTTGCAGCCTAAAAATAGTAGGAGAACACATTGTCAAGCTATGAATCTCCTAAGTATTGTGTAGATTTGGTGGAAGATGAGAGTTTTAATCCAACTCCATTGAAATCAAGATCGTATAACTCTATAACATCCCTAATCATAGGTTTTGGTACCAAATTGATGATATCTAAGGAAAAAATTTAAGAGCTAAATTTCACCCATGGACTTGTTTTCCATTTTTTCCCCCCCAAAAAAGGGGATTTTCTAATTTCCATTTTTTCTCTAAAATGATTCACCCTGAATTCTATAGGACATAATTATTTTAATTCAAACATCGTTAAAATTTTATAAAAACTAACATATCAAAGAATTGAAAAAAATTAACAAATTATTTACCTTCAAATGAAAGGTACAACATAAGCATGTAAGGCACTGAGAGAACGAGAAGCACCAAGGGACTTTTAGATTAGTTAAAGGATCCATTTTGTGATGTGTAGGCCTTGGGTATCATATTTTGTTGTGTCAATAGGCCCCAAATCAACACTTGAAATGTAGAATATTGAACCTTGTATGTGAAGGAGAGTTAAAAAATGAAACTCACAGCTTCAAGCAATTTTATTTGTTGACATGAAAATTCTAATTCCCATATGATTTTTCTAAAATGAGTGTGTTGATATGGAGTGATTATGTATATTAGTGATGTTTCTTTTATTTTGCTTTGTATGCAAGTGAATATGATTAAATTATTGATTATGTGATGGTTTTGAAACAAATTTTGTGGCTCTTGTAAATGATATATCAAAAGGGATTTTATTCTTAAGAAACTAACATGTTGCGATTAAATAAGAATGCAATTTGTAAGTAGAATGCCTTGTGTATGGCATGGCATGTAAGCCCACAATGAAATATGAAAATAT